>JAWNMF010000646.1:0-12656 GCA_035044305.1 Drosophila nigritarsus
CGCGTCCTAATGAGAGAGATGGCAAACATTTGAGCAAAAAATAATCAAAAAAAAAGTTCTTCAGCTCTGGGTGATTTTGAGCCTTATTATTTTTTAAACACTTGCGCTCAAGTTCGCTCAAAAGTTAGCGAACACATGTATATAAATCTTTTCTCTTATTTTTTTTCGTATAAAATTATAATATTGAAAAAAACGAATAATTCTATTTTGTAGAGAATTTCAAGCTCTACAAAACCCTATAAATCTAATTTATAGAAAAAAATTAAATTGTTAAAAAATATTGATTTCAAATACGAGGGCAAAATTTAACCGCTCAAAAGTTAGCGAACATCGAGAAATTTAATTATAAAAACTTTATTTTATTGTAAAATAAAAAAATTTTGTCTACATTTTTTCAAAATGGTTCGACCACGCTGTGATAAAAAAATTGAAAGCTTAATTATCCGTCTTCGTGATAATGAGAATATGTCTTTCGAGTCAATTGCAAAGCATGTGCAAATGTCTAAAAATGGAGTTTGGAAGATCTACCAATCTTTTAAAAAGCCGAAAGTTTATAAAAAAGATGGTAGACCTCGTTGCTCTACTAAAAGGTAAATTAAAATTATTCATTACGTTATAATTTTTATAAATTACCAAACTTCATAAGCTTTTTAGGCTTGATAAATTAATCGTTAAGGAATCGGTAAAAAGCCCTTTTCTTACGGCACCAGAAATAAGACGTGAAGCAGGTGCTAATAGCATAAGTATTAGCACAGTAAAGCGTCGATTATCTCAAGCTGGTTTAAATGGGCGCCGTTCTTCTTTTTTAAGCTATGCCATGTAAAAGCAAGATTAGAATTTGCGCGTCGTCATGTTGATTGGTCGGTAGATGACTGGAAAAAAGTGCTTTTTTCACAAATTTAACTTGAATTGTAATGACAGCCACGGATATGTTCGTCGGCCTGTAGGTAAAAGGTTTGATAAAAGGTATACCAAAGGCACAAAAACAAGTTATTTTTTTTTTATAAATTAAGATTTATAGGGTTTTATAGAGATTGAAATTCTCTACAAAATAGAATTATTCGTTTTTTTCAATATTTTTTATACAAAAAAAAAGAAAAATGATTTTTATTCATGTGTTAGCCAACTTTTGAGGGCAAGTGTTTAAGGGGAAGGGGAAAAATTAAATATTTTTGCCCCCATTTTTACGGAAATTTAAAACAAAAATATTCAAAAAAAAAAAAATTTTCATTGTTTTTTTTTCCTTCAGCAAACAAACAAATTGTGTAGCAACCATTGTTCGGAACAACAACAAAATTATACATAGTATGCATTTAAAAAAAAAATGAAAATAAGCATTAATATTAATTTTTTGAAAGTATTAAATGAAGTCTGTTTTTTTGCTGAATTGTTGAAAAACAATTTTTTTCTTCGAGACTTTTTGATTGGGGCAGGACAGAGATAGAGAGAAAATTGAAAAGGTTTATCGCAAAAAAAATCATTTTATCAGCGTCGAATATGAGCTATGCCCCTCTTCTCCCCCTTGCTGATTTCTTACCTTATCAGAGCAAACAACAAAACACGGCAAATAATCAATGGGTTTAGATTTTGAAAACATTTTTTTCTTTTTTGCTTAGCTGACTGATCCAGGTCGAACGCTCATCGAATTGACGAGAGGAGGTGACGTAAAGAAGGTGGCGGATCCGCGTCAAAAAAATATTATCAATGAAAAAATAACTTTACTTGGCGGCAGTTAGTGCCAGAACAAAAGTTTAATTGTAACAAAATGGCCAATTGTCTGAGAACGAGTACCATAAAATAACTGTGATCAAAAGTTTTATGGTCAAATGTTTGCGGTCAAGCGGTTTAAACACAAATGTCTGAAGATTAAATGTAATGCAAAAAAATATTTTAAAATTTTATACAAATTATAAAGACTCAGGAAAAAGAGTTTGATACCAAATGTCCGAGCAAAAATAAAAAAAACAAACAATCACAAATTTCTTTGGTAAAAGTCTTATCAGAAAGAGTCGAAAAAAGTGAAGAAAATAAAAATTTCGACAAGAAACATCTCAATTTAATGTTTTGCGCCTCAATTTGTATGACTAATACGCGACCACAAAAGAGAGAAAGAAAGAAAGAAAGAAAGAAAGAGAGAGAGAGAGAGAGAGAGAGAGAGAGAGAGAGAGAGAGAGAGAGAGAGAGAGAGAGAGGAGAGAGAGAGAGAGAGAGAGAGAGAGAGAGAGAGAGAGAGAGAGAGAGAGAGCGGAGAGAGAGAGAGAAAGGGGGTGAAAAAAAAGCAGTCGGAATTCGGTGAAAGAATGATGTGAATATTAATACAGAAAAGATGTATTGATTGGAATGAGTCCTTGGTGGGCATTTGACAAGAGACAAAGTAAACAATTGCAAGATAGATCTGTGACTAAGCTTGGTTTGCCCAAACAAACCAAAAATGAAAGAGAGCTTCGGATAAACAAAAGTTTTGAGAGTAAACTCGGGAAGAGAATGCAAAAATGAAACAAAGTTGGCGTTTCTATTTCCCTAACCTACTGTTTTAAGACTAAACTCAATTTTGAGGATGAGTCATAGGATGAACCTAATTAGCCTAAGCAAAGGCCAAGCTGATTTTTAAGTTCTGGCTAAGATTTAGCTGTAAATTAACTATAAATTCTGTCTCACAATTTCAGAAATCTACAATATTTCTGTTTGCCTCTATTCAAAGAAAAAAAGGTATGGTTTTTGATACTTGATTTATTGGGGAGTACGCACAACAATTTGTAATCGAATGTACAAATTAACTTGTAATTCGCAAGAAAAACCCAAAAAAAGATATTTTACAAATTTTACATACAAATTTTAAATTTGCTCTAACATTGTAGCACGTTTTGCAGTTTAATGACAACTCCTCCACAACTAATGTCCTCCTACTAAAAAAGAGGTCGTTAAGCCCTAACAAAACTAAAAAAAATAAAGAAAAACATAACCCAAAGTCATAACAAAGTGAAGAAGTTTAAAGTTTGCAGCAATAAAACCATTTTGGAGACGACTAGTTTTTTTTACACCCCAACAATTCTTAATTTTCCTCTCCCCTCCAACTACCGCCCGGCAATAGATCAAACAAAAATTACCGATAACAGTAAAAATAAAAAAAAAAGAGAAAGAAAAAACGTTTAAAAATTTTGTGATTTAACTAAAAAAAGTTAAGTTATTTTTCCCGCTTTTTTCCCCAATTCCAACTCCCGCTCTGCTGTCTCGTCCTTTTTTTCCCAAAAACAAAAGTGAGAGAAAAACACGGTAGGAAAAGGGAAAACAAAGGCAACTTTTTGTTTATGTAGTCATTTTTTTGGTGTTGTGGCAAGTAAGGGTTTTTTGACGAGAAGATGCTCAAACACACAACTATAGAATTTGTCCGGCGTCTTTGCCCCAAACCGTATTATACAAACGTTTCATCACTTTTCAGTTACCTTCTTTAAGGAATTTGACAATCATCATCATTTTGGGCCCAAAAAAAAAGTTGCAAAATGGGGAGTTTTTGCTTTGCCTTTCATTCTCCCCTCTTTCCTCTTTCTCTCCCCAACCCTTTCCTTGTCCATTAATAAAAACTTTTTTTTGACGCAACAAATGAAACGTAAAAACGTCAAAAAAAGTAAAAAAGCAAATAAAAGAGCGAGTAAAAAAAATGTGTTTTTTCTTTCTTCCAAAAAAACTGTTTTCTTCTATCTCACTACACTCCACTCATTTCTCAGCCGCTATATTCTTTAACTTTGAGGCTTGAGTTGTTTGGCCCACCATTTCTGCCCATTCCCACATTTTCGGTAATTGTCTTTATTTTTTATGGAGTCCTTAATTTGCGATCCAACTCTTGTGTCGGGGAGGTCAACATAGTCGCCCTTTTCCTCTCCTTTTCGAGAACACCCAAGACAACAAAAAAAAGGAAGAACAACAAAACGCGCCGGCAATGTTTCCGGCGATAAAAATTTAAAAAATTAAAAAAGTTGTGTTTGTTAACAAGCTGTCTTCCCCTCCATTTTCTTACTCACTAAATGTCGGAAGTCAATATTCTCTTATCTTCATTATGATTATACTTTATGATGGCCTACCTTGGCGTAATTTATTTGGTATAGTGTTTTTTTCCGACAAAAAAAAACTTTAGCAAGTAACTTTAGCGTTGTCTCCGTAAAGTTTTTTTCAACGCAACTTTGTCTTGACGTCTTTTCTAACTGTAGTGCTCTTAAGTTATGAGTCATAACTCACTCTCTCTCTTTCTTTTACTTTTTCTATCTCACCTTCTCTCTCAATCTCAGTCTGATTTCTCTCTCTCTTTCTCAGTTTTTCCCTCTCTCTCGCTTTATATACTTAAAACAAAAATCATTTGTCAGATATTTTAACAAAATATGTACACGTAAATACAAATATAACACAATCCAAAATATCTTGCCGCCTCGTTTTTCCTCCACTTTCTCCGCTCTTCAAAATTCTTTAACCAATTTCTCAGGCTGCAGAAAACAATGCTTTTTGTTGTTTTGGGCTAACTGGTTTAATTTATTACTGTTTTTTTAAGCGGCCCAAACTGCAGAAAAAAGACATATATTTATATATATATATAGATATATATATTGTATACACCCGTTTATATAGCTCACTTCTCGACGGCGATCCCTAAAAAATTGTTTATTAATAATTTTAGTGGTAAATAGCGTTTGTTTTGAATGTGCACAAAACGCATTTCAAACCTATTTTCACTCCCCCCTCTCTCCCTTTGACAAAAATAAGCGAACATGGAGTCAAATTGGTTGAGTAGAGAAATTTTCTTCATTGAAGAATAACGTTTTAAACTTTACAATAATCGGAATAAATACAGTTAAGGGTAAGTACAAACTTGAGCCTAAGCTTGATATTAATATATGACTAAAGGTTTGAAGTAAGTCTAAGGATGCCAACTTTACTATACGAATAAGCCCAATACCTTGTGTGCTCATTTTTTTTAATCGAGTAATTTACAAATAATCAAATAAAATACAAACAATCAAAATGTTGAAAAAAATCAATAATGCTATCAGAATCAGCATTAAAAATGCTACAAAATCGTATATTACAATATTTTAAATATTGTTTTTACACAATTGTATATAAAAATTTATTTATTCTGACATAGTGGTCAGGTTTTTTTTCCGCTACTGTAGAGCAAAGAGAACATCATTCCGTAAAAAACAAAAAAATAAGTCGATCAACCCAACATTGGGTTTGATATTAAGTTACAATGTTATAAATGTCTGTCATAATTTTCAGTAAATGATTTTATTTAGTTCATATTTACTCGGGCAACGTCGATAAATGCTCCATACCCAAGTATCTTTTCCAAATTCACCTATGATCTAGTGATAAAGCGTTCGTTGAAATGTTTAGAGAGCATGGGATTCCAGCCACTACCACCCATTTGACTGTTTTTTTCCAAATCCTTGCATTGTAATCACACAGCGCAATCAATTTTAGATTGCTTTAGGTATTATGCCTAATGCCTAGTAATCACAAAAAAAGTGTTGACGTCGCTGGTTTACATAAGTATTGTAAGAAACTAGGTCCAAAATAAATGTTACCACCAATTTCTCATCTTTCAATCCCCACGACCGATTTAAAAACAATTGAAAAAATTTGGCGCAAAATAATGGGCAAAGCCACGCAAAAAAATTGCATAAAAATAAAAAATTCGATTAAATTCAAAGCAACGCAATTAAGCAAACATTGTATATATACATCAAAAAGAGAAAAAAAATAAAGCAAAAAACAACCTTGCATTTTTGTTCAGCCACCGCTGTACTTTCCAAACTAGTTTACTATTTTCATGCGCCAAATCAACAACAACAAAAGTTTGAGTGAAATAAAAACAATAACAAAACATTAAGCTCAAATCCTAAAGCGTTTTCCTTATTTTTGGTTATTCTCTTTCTTCCCCACCCATTTCTGACAGCCGCAAGAAAAAAAAACAACGCAAAATAACGGAGAGTGAGAAGAGAAAGAATTTAAGTCGTTTAGGGGCTTTTGATAATATGTATTTCTTCTTCTCCACACACCCCCTTTCCTCCCTCCTATAGCCGGCACACAAACGAAGCATCATTGAGCTTAATGGTAGCACTTGTATGAGCACCACTTTCTCCCTCGCTTCTTTAAGAAGAAAATTGCTAATAAGCGTTAGGATGCACAAAAATTTATGCGGAAAATGGCTTTAACACAATAAAAATATAAAGGTAATATATTCTATTGGTGTAAAAACATTATCAACGTCGGAAATTTTTTAAAATATTTATAGTGTTGGATAAGTGCAAAAACTTTGAAATAATTTTTCTCCAAAAAAATTAGCACTTTTAGTCCGTTTAAATAAATCATTATAAAAAAAAACTAAAAAACAAAATTTTCCCATTGTAACCCAAACAAAAAATTTTTAAAAAATTGTTTAATAATTTTTGAATTGTCAAAAATTAATTAAATTTGAAAGGTAAAGCATAAAGCCTAAGCATAGGCTTAAACATTAACCAAAACTTAAACCTAAACGTAAGTTCAAGTTTAAATCTTAACATAAGCTTAATCTTAAGCTAAAGCCTAAACATAAAGTTAAGCCTAAGCCTAAATTTTACCGTAAGCCAAAGCCTAGCTTTAAGCCCCTTTTTAAGAAAAATACCTAAGAATAAACATAACCCTAAGCATTGTAACATAAGTCAAACCCAAAATAAAAAAATTAATTATTGACCCATTGATCCAAACCAAGGCTTACCATAAGCCGAAATCTTATGTCCAATTAAAAAGCTTTGACTAACGGAATATGCTACAGTAATCGTTGCATTTCTCGGCGAGATATCCACAAATCGATTGGATATATTTAGCCATATAAAAAGGCAAAAATGAAGTTTATAACACGGCCAGCCAAGGACAATAAACAAGTTGCAAGTAACAAGTAAATCAAATTTGTTCAAAATTGAATTTTCAAAACGTCAATGAAAATCTCCCGTTTCGAGTTGGGCATCTTTCCCCTTTTGCCACATTGACTTTAAACGGAAATTAATTTTGTTAAAGTATAACATTTAAACTTTTGCCATTCGAATAAAAAAACACACGCACACTAAGTTCAGCGAGGAGAAGTGGCAAAGAACATCTGGAAAAATTTTGGAGACAAAAGAAAAGAGGACCAGCACAATGGTTGTGACATTCAGGTTTACGTTTTTACAGGAGGAAGGAACATTTTTTTTGGCATTCCATTCTATAATGTATGCTTGTATACGTTTTAAAGCAAAAAAATAATACTTTTTTTTTGAAAAAATCGAGCACAGATATGTTTTATGAAGAATTGTTCAGTAAAAGAAAAACAATCAAAAGAAAGAAGGGCAGCTTTATCGGTTCTGATAGGAAATTTGAGACTACTGTATTTTTTTGAAGAAGGGGAGGATAACATTCTTTTTTTTTCTCATTTAAAACCAAAAACAAATTTAAAAAAAAAGAAAAGAAAAAAGAATTAAAAAGTATGAGAGAAAGCACACCAAAAAATTGGGTCGACTTGCCAGGAATTAGCCCAGAAAAAATTAAAATTTGAAATGTTTTTTTTATTAATTTTTTTATTAATTTATTATTAATTTCTCATTTGCTTATTTATTAAATCTCTCGGCCTAGACTTCAGAGTGGTTAGAATGTAGCGGCCGCAATAAAACGTACACTATGTAAAGATTTCTTCTTGCATCTGCCCGAAAGTTTACGAGGAGGAAACTTGAGGCGGATTAAAGTTTAGAAATTTTGAAAAAAAATGAGGAAATAAGAAACACCAACAAAAAAAATATTGAAAAATATTAAATGGGAATATCCTCAGGGAAATAACAACAAAAATGAGTAATAGCGTAAAACGATCAAACCAAAAAAAAAGAGTGGAAGAACCCCTTTTTGCAAAGCCAGCATAAAATGGAGCGCCCCAGCTTTTGGATAGTTATAAAACATTTATTTAATCAATATAAATAAATTTGTGCTAAAAAAGCCGGCTAGTCACAAAAAGTTCAAATAGACTTATTCCTAACATGTAAGGCCACAATCAATAATTGAACATTAATGGGTGAAATGTACTCAAAGCATTTTTAAGTCACTTATTTCAAAGCAAAAGAAGATAATTCACAAAATTCGAATTCACAATTTGCGGATAATTTCAAAATCAACTTAATATAATTTTTAAAATTAATTTGTCAATATTATCTTAAAAGATGCTGAAAATTATAAGGGTTGGGCTAAGCTTTTTCCATTCTTGGTTTTATTGTAAAAAAATTTGTTAGAAAAGCAATTTCGGCGACATACTAAATGGGTCCGAGAAGCAAAACATGTGCTTGAAGATAATTCTCTAAAACTTACAAACCAAATTTGTTTAACAAAAGCCTCTTCCCTTAGCAGAAAAATCTAAGCATTTCAAAACAGAAGGTAGTTTAGAATCAACTAATTGCAATATTTTGGGGACTAAGTTTAAAAAACTTGCATATAGGAAATCCCGTGGCACAATTTAGAAAATTGGTTGCTGGAAGGAATAAAACGGGTAGTTGTACAATGTTAATGACTAAAATAATGATTCCAAATGAGCAAAATCGAACCTTTTTTTTCTAGCAAAAACAAGCATTGCAAAATGGCGGATAATTAGGAATCTATTCAATGCAATTGGCTTTCTGATGTGGCTGATCCATCATTTATACCTAAAAGGCGTAGACTTCATCCAAATTATAGAGAGTGAGCTAAGGTGTCAAGTGTCAAAGTGAAAAAGGAAACATTATGAAAAACAATGTTGACAAATTACAAAATTGATCACAGAACAGAAAACAAAATGATAAATAATCGATCAAATTTTTTCCAACCCAAAACAATTTTTTCCAATTGAATTTTTTGTTCAAAATAAATTTTTCAACAAAAACCCCATGTAAAAACGCCTTACAACACTGGGAAAATTTTTGCAGTGAAATTATTCAGAAAAACAAAAAGAATGAATGTGAAAAATTATCAGTCCGCATTCACAAAAGTGAATGTCTGCATAAAGACCAAACTGCGTGTTTGTTTAAACTAAAATAACAAAGTTGTTGTAATCAGAACATAAATTTGAAAAATAAATGTCAAAAATAGATTGATGAGGGGAGGACAGAATGAGAAGGAGAGGGAAGTTAAACAGTTCGTTTCGAGAGTAATTTGAGAAGGTTAAAAGGAAAAAAATTTTGAAATTGTAATACTCAAAAAGCGTGTTTTGATGGAATTTGTAAAGAGTAGTGGAAAAGTATTTGTCTTTCTTTGTTTTTCGTCAAAATACGCCATCACATTTTTACAGTGATTTTCCAATGTTAGGCTGGTATTATCGTCTCTTAAAGTCCAGTTGAATTTCAGTTCCGGGAAAGTAAATTATTTGGCAAAAAGCAAAACAGTTATTGTGCACGGTCTACAATTTCAACTTTTAATTAGAAAAACAACTGATTTACTTTAAAGTACAATTTTATTGCAGATCAAATTTTCATTGTATTAAGCTTTCAGTCGACTCAAATGAGTTGTCCTTCTAATCATTAAAGTTTGATCAAAGAAATATAATTAGTGTATCTAAAAAATAAAAGCACAAAAAATGGGATTGGAAATATCAAAAAGTTAGGGCGAAAAAGTAAAGGGATATTCGGTTTAAAAAACGAGTTAATACATAATTAACCGCCGTTTTTTTTATAGTAAAACCAAAAGAATTTAAAAAAACACATGCTGCAATTTGTAGTCTATAGCGGATTTTTTTTTGTTCAAACTAAAATTTTTCATTTACTAAACCTTCTTTTGTACTGATTTACACTGAATGGCATGATGTAATACTAAGCCTAAGTTCCTTTATTAATTGTAATTCAAAAAAGGCATAAAATCCTGGACTTCAGCCAACAAATTCAAAATTATATATAAGTGTAAAATCGGAAACCAAAGATGCTGTTCCTTCACCAAATTTAAAAAAATCCGATAATTCGATTAAATATTGAGGTAAAAATGGCCCCAGCTATTAAAAAAATCTTTATATCATCCTAAGGCAACAAGGTTTTAAT
This sequence comes from Drosophila nigritarsus, assembly GCA_035044305.1. Taxonomy (NCBI): domain Eukaryota; kingdom Metazoa; phylum Arthropoda; class Insecta; order Diptera; family Drosophilidae; genus Drosophila; species Drosophila nigritarsus. The sequence continues at coordinate 10,050 of JAWNMF010000646.1, forward strand.
GAAATTATTCCGAAAGTTGTGCAAGCCAATGTGCGTCGCTGTGCATCATGCTAGTAAAGTGCACTGGAAAGTGTCACTTCCACGAAGGTCTGAAATTTGAGCAAAGTGGATAGGTTTAAAAGACTATATTTTCTTCCGAAATGACAAAGGGTTCAACCTCGAAAACTGAAAATAAAACCTGCTTTTAATTGTGCATCAATTGCAGAACATACAAAAAAGCTTATCACACACATGAACAAGCCTTGCTATAAAGCTGAAGCCAAAAACTGTGTAAATGTTTTATTCACCCAGCCAAAATATTTCCCCTATCGAATACCGAAAAAATTTGGGCAAACAAGTAATTGGATTAAGCAAATGGAGTGTGCTTTAACAATGCGTCAGTTTAATTCGATTTAGAATTAACAAACAAAACGCTTATCGAATTTTATTCTTTTAAGTTTTTGCGCATTTTAAATTAAATTTGTCAAAAAAAAATTCTTTTTCTTACAACTTGTGAGAGCTATGCTCGGCGCAGTGCAACAAAACTACTTCTCAGCCAGGAAGGAGATAGAAGAAAAAATGTGTGAAAAAAAAAATGTGTTTTTTATTTTTTTAGGAAAATAACAATTTTTTGCCGCAAAACATAGGCTTTTCAAATTCATTTTACATCAGCTATTGTCAGTACTAATTTTGGATAGTTCTAGTTTGACGAGTGGTCGAGAAAAACAAAGCGTTTGGAGTGCAATTGATTAAAAACGACAACGGCAAGCAGTCAAAATCTTTTTTGAAACTTATTTATGAACTAAGCTCAAGTAGATGGTCAATCGATAAAGATGATGTAAGGACAGTTGCATCGAAGAGAGCTGGTTTGAAATAACGACCCACCAAATTGCGCTCAGCCATTTGTAAAACATAAACGTATGTTTAATCGAGTGGATAATGTTTCAAATGAGAATTTCGACTTAATTTTTTATCGGATTTGCTAGCTTCAAAAGTAAAGATCATTCTCTTTTTTAAATTTAGTAAATAAACCCATAAATCTGGATTATGAATGAAATTATCCTGCCATAAAAATTTAACAATTCCTATTTTTTTTTATCGCGTAATCAATATGACTTGATTACAGTCTACAAGCAATAAAATTAAAAATTCCAGCGGAAAACAACTACACAGCTTTGCCAAAGACCTTAGAAACATATTTATACAAACTATGCACCATTTGCATCAAGTTTGAAGCGAAAAAAATTCACAGCAGGATCACATCACAAAAATATAATTATAATGACAACATTAACAATCAGGAAAAATTTGACACAAAAGACGAGGTGTTTAGTTTTTTCCTAATTAAAAATTGAAGAATGCATTCAACGAAAATAAAATTTAAACTAATCTCTGACTTGAATTAAAACGTGCAGTAATACCTCCGTATAATATTAAAAAAATTTTCCAAGTTGAAATAACTGAACCAAAACATGACGTAAATACAATTTAATCCTTCAACATAAAGTAAAAGAGATTTGGTTCATTTGCAAATTAACAAAAATGAATTGAACGGCTCATAAACTAAACAATTATCGCTGACGCAAGAGTAGATCGCAATCAAATTAAAAAAAAAATTTTCGTTGAATACGCCTTATTAATGCTGAATTATAGGGGCTACAAAACGAACGCTAAAACAGCTATTAACTCATGACAAATAATGAAAACTGGTTACTGTAATGGCCGCTAATTTTCCACTATAAACCGTAAAAAACGTTTGACCGCAAAATAGGCATTTTATTAGGTCGTCCAATAATTTTTTGACAACTTTTTTCTAAACGTATAATTTTCGGGTAAAAGAAACAATCCCATTAAATCAAATGTGCGCCATTATTATCTACGACCGACTGCCATTTATTTGGTAATTTGTATACTCCTTAGAAATAGAAATCAGGCGAGCGAAACGCAAAAAAGTCGGCGAACCAATTTTTTAAGTTTATTTCGTCGTCAAAGTGCCTGTCCCGTAGTTGGTCGCTTAAAGCTAGGAATAGATGGTAATCCGTTAGAAAGAGGTATGGGAAGTACGGTGGATTGGGCAGAATCTCCAGCCTAGCTCCCAAATTTTCTGGCAGGTATGCTTAGCGACGTTGTTGTGTCTTGTTTTCCGCGTACCCAATCCAATTGCGCACAGTACTAATCAGCAGTAAGTGTCCAACCAGTCGGCAAAAGCTCCCAATAAATAACGCCTTTCGTATTTCACCAAACCAAAATCATCACCTTCTTGGACAGCAAATCGGGTTTTGGTGTTGGTATGCCGGTCTTGAGCCATTGGCGTTTGCGCTGACATAGACACCCACTTCTTTTCGCCAGTCAAAAGTGCGCTTAAACGTCAAAAGCTGCATTTACTTGTTAATATGCTCCGTAGCTTGAAATGGCGATAATTCAAACTCCAAGTTTTGACACCTTTCCAAAACGGTGAAAATGGCGTGCGATGGTGATGTGAGCCGAGCAGCACTTCAAGTTTACGTAGGCTTCGTCTCGGATCATTTTCCACGAGCTCTAGTAGACGGGATTTATTCAATTCCGCCGGTCGACCACTGTGCTCGTGTTAGTCGATGTCGAAGTCAAAGTCACCAATTTTAAACTTTT
>JAWNMF010000647.1:0-183305 GCA_035044305.1 Drosophila nigritarsus
TCGGCCTGTCCTTTAAGCTGAGCTCGTCCTCCAGTCTTCGGCGCAAAATTTGAATTTCATCTTTTAATTGTGCAACTTGCTCATGAGTTAGGGAAGCTTTTCGACCAGTGACATTACTGGCTTCGGGAAACCGCCTTTCCTCGAGGATTAACGAATAATCAATACTGCTAATGTCAAACGACTCAGCAACTAAAAATAACAAAAAAATTCCGTTTCAGCCAATTTTTTGAATAATTTAGACAAAAAAATTGTAATACTTTTAAGTTTAGTCTGCAAAATTGAATTCTTCTCCTGCAAGCGTTCACAAAAAAAAGCTGTAGAGTCATTGTTCGTCAAATTTCTGGGATTAGTCGCACTTAATTCACTGATATTCCTCGAATCCGAAAATACACTAAAAGAAATTTTAAATAAGCTAACATTAGTATAACAAATTTTAAAAATTAACCTTCCATGAGTATAAGTAAAGCCAATAAAAGGCAAATGATGACCAGTAAACGGCGCGGTTACACACGGAGGCTGAGTATTCTAAAAAAATTGCAAAACTTTAGCAATCAAAAATGCAACAAATTTTTAAGCAATTTACACAGGGAGTAAAATCGGGGGAAATAACGTCGAAATTCGAAGTGTCGGTAGGACTAGAAACCTCTGGCTTGTAGGGCGGTTCGCCTAAAAACAGTTAATCAAACAGAAAAAACAAAGCAAAAGCTAACATTCGCGAATATTTTCCCAATCAATCCCCACAAAGAAGGGATGATGTCGAAAGTCTTCCAAGCCATTTACACCATTTATTACAATTCAAGTACAACAAAAATGTAAGAAAAACATATCAAGAACATAAAATAGTAATAAGTCGGTCTTAACAACTTTATGTACATAATGAGTTACATTTTGCAGAACATTTTTACCGACATTGGCCCAAACGGTTAAAATTGCTGTTTTAATTCATTTACGGTGGCGTACTGCTTGTTGTCGCAATAAAAATGTATAAATGTGTGCCTCAGTCAATGAAAATTTTTTTGAAAAAAAGTTTGGCATAATGCTCAAATTTTTCAGAAATTTTTTCTTATTTATTTATGAAAAAAGAATCGAGTATTGAGTAGACTCATTTTTGACCAAAAATTAGACTTCCATAAGATCAATTTTATACCTCGATATTGGGATTTTTATAATATGTAATTGTTTTATAAAGTCTCAGCTCCAGCTATTTCCTACAATTTTTACCTTTTCTATTGCTCAATAACAATATAATAGACTTTGAAATTTTTTATATATATATAGATGTTCGTGCGCCGGTAGGCTTATTGTGGGGATTCTAGTGTATATGCAGTTCACCCTCCCCCCTCCATAATTCACAAAATCTTTTGTCAAATTAATACTCAGTTTTCTGATTACGGTAGTGTTAATATTTATTTTGGCGGAAACTTTAATTTTCAATCACCAAAAGTTTGCTGATTTTTGTCTATTTTGAAAGAAAAATTACAATGTTTGCGCCTTTCGTCTTCGTGGTCAAGTCGGTATTTTTGTCGTTATGAAAATGGTCTCGAGTTCAAATCCTTTCAGGTCTAATAAATTTTTTTTGAGCTACACAAAGTTTTTATTGCCAAAATTAAAACAGTGACGCAATTTTAACTATGGGGAGTTTTACAAACAGAACGTTTCATACGTAAAACACCTGGCATGTAATGTAAGAGCGGGAGCTTTGTATAATGGGAAGGTAAAACGCTGCGAAGCGAGTAGCGAAGTGGAGCAAAACAGCGTCGTCCCTCTCTTTATATAAATATGCGGGGACTCCTACAGGGGACTTCGGCTGCATTTTTTTGTTACATTCTACCCATTAAGCTAATTTTTTAAAAGCTCTATGAAATACTGTAAAATGATGACGGTTGGCAATTTAGTATAATGTGTCGATACTTTGAAGCTAAATTTTATATTTCATAACGTTAATATTCCAATTAAAAAATTTAGACTTAAAGGAATTCAAACTTGAGACCATTTATATAAGGTCAAACGCTTTACCGACTTGACCACGGAGACGGAGGGGTAAGTAGGACTCTCACCTTAAAATAGAATCAGGTACATTTGCGCCTTTAAGCTTTAAGACTTTTTAGATTAATACAGGAAGTATACAGTTGAATTACCATTATTTTTTTTCAGCAATGGACCAAGAAGTCTTTTTTGACGTCCAACCCTTTGATCGTCGGAGAGTGGATTTGTCGAAACCGGCTACAACCGTTGAGGAATACATGAAGCAAGTGATTGTATCGCGTGAACAATGCCCAGAAGTTGTTATGGCCAACGCCAGCGCTATTCCGCATTCCAAAAAACCCATTACGAATTTTGTGCCTGAAGACAAATCCTTGAAATGCGTGTGCGAATTTGCGCCTGGAAAAGCTTGGAACATTGATAGGGTATTTACATTTTTTTTAATTTGTTCTAACTTTTTATTTTAAGCGCTAGTTTTTATGATTTTGGGCTTGTTTAGAGCGAATATTTTGCCAATCAACGAGAAGAATTGGAAAGGTTATGGCGCCAGAACGACCCTCAAATTAAGTCCTTACATTTACCGCCAGTCGTATGTTTTTTTTTGTTTTTTTTTGTTTTTTTTAAATTTTTTTTTCAGAACGAAAAAGATCGGTGGTGTAAGCTTTGTTTTGTCCAACGCTTGCCAAACTTTCCTATGTCGCCGGAATTGGAGAAAAGGTTTGAACAACACGCCGGCACTCCACCCACACTTTCTTTTGTAATGCAATTGACGGATAATCAAGTCAACCATCTTATGTTGCATCAAATTGAGGTTTTGTATTTGTTTTGGTAACGGCAAGACTTGTTGTTAAATCCTATATTTTTTTGACTTTGCCATTGTTTAGTACTTCCTAGCCCACGGCTTTTCTCGCCCCGTTTTACAATGGATATTTTCGCTTTTGCTCGTAATTAAAAAACCTCTTCTACACGACGTTTGCAGTTCAATACGCGAGTTGGCTCGTCAATGCCGTGTTTGGCGATCGCAATATAGTCGAGATGAGTTGGAGAAGATCTATGAATGCTCCGCAATTATTGCAATTGTTTCCATTTACTTTGGGCAACGCGATTTGAGTGATTAGGCGTCAATTTGCTTGTTATCTCTATTTTGTAAGTTTTTTTACCTATTCAATTTTGTTTGGAGTGATAATTGAAGGGATATCAAACTTTCCACATACTGAAAATTTCTAAATGTGTTGTTATTCGTCCGGGTTTTCTTTTGTCTTTTTGTCGTATTGCCTATACATTGATATTTGCTGTAAGATATGATTATTTCAAACTTTTATTGTTTTTCAACATATAATGTGTCGCGAAATGATTTGAATATTCTTTTTTTTTTAAACTTTTGTCAATGTTTAAGGGCGAATTTAAGCATTTTGTTTTATGCCAACTCTTACTTAGAGCCCCAATTTTCAAAATTTGATTAACCCTTGGCCAGTTAGCCTTAAGACTGCAAGTTTGCATAATTTTTTGCTCGATTACATCCTGGGCTAAACTTTATGGCTTTACGATACCCCAACCCTTAATGTCCCAGTAAAATTTCAACAAATGGATTTTTCGGTAGCTTTAGTTTACAATAAGACCAAGTCGTAAGCCAAATCTGAGCTTCGTTAAGGGAAATTTTTTTTAAACATTACAGCTAAACCGGAATTGAGAAAACAGATTTCCACACTTTTGTTTTATTTTTTATACCAGCAGGAGTTGGCTAGCTCAATGTGATCATATCATTTTGACACTTCCCAACATTACATTTTTTTGGTTTAATTTGCTTAAAATTTAAACATATTAGGTAGAAATTTTGAGGTCATAATTATATAAGAATACACATTTATTTCCCTTAAACAATTTTTTTAAACTCATAATCCATTAAAAAAACTGTGACCATATCATCATTTTGCTACGCACTGTAAATATTCAAGGATTTTAATTGTTTTATTTTTTGATGTTTTATTGTTAGATCAGTGCAACGCCTTGGCACATTTACTGCATGTAAATTTCTTTTAGCCTTTTTAAGCCATTGGTCTTACTCCCCAGGTCCTAAACAATGATATTGTTTTATTGCCCCTTCAATATTCAGTGAAATAAGCCAGCTTATTTCTATATATTTCAGCATTGTTTATTTGCATTAAAATTAGGGCATAATCCATGGCAAAATGTTACTTAACTGGGGATTCGCCTCTGTTTTTTTTGCGACTTTACAAAATTGATAAAAAAATGTTCTTAATTGTAACTTTTAAGCACTTTTGTTATTTTGATGTGCCGCCGGCCAATAAATTGTACATTAAACATAAAATTTATTATTTTTATTTTGTAAATATCTGTTTTGTCATTTAATAATACATTCAATATTTATAATACATTACATATGGTTGGAGGATGTCCCATCATTTTTGCCCCATTTGTTTTAAGACGAAGACAATTGGATCATAATTTTACATTCCGGCAAGCCATCTCTTTATCGTACTGTGGGCCGAGATTGATTTTTTTTGAATGGTTGGGCGAAGTGGTCCGACGATAATTGCATCTGTTTAATTTTAAATCAGCGTTCTTTCGGCTGGCTACCGTCAGCATACTACTGTTAAAGGAGACGGCGCTACTCTTGCGTTGCTCGCTGCCGGCTTCTTTCTCTTTCAACGAAGAGTTTTCGGCGTTGTGTATACTGATGATGCCGTCCTCCAAATTGCTGTTGTGTTTCTTAATTTTGAGCCGTGATATATGGTGAAGAATTGAGCTGGGCGGCGTAACTGAGCTGTGACATCGGTGCAACTCGGGGCTTTGGGCGTTGGCACCAAAAGGCTTGTGTCCTCTTTGCGCCTTGGGACTACTGCCAAATTCACTGCTCAGCCGCAGTCCGAGTCGGCGATGTAATTGGCGCATGGAAACCCGTTTACTCTCAGTTAGGCTGGGCGCGCCCAATGAGCGAACACTGTCGCGCAGGTCGTTACTTCTTTGGAGTCGATTGGCTGGTGAGCCCGGTCCTGCAATACTTTCTGCGCAACTCAACGCCGCAATCTGGCTGTGTGGCGTGAAAGTGGAGACGTTGCGACGATTCTTGGTAAACAATTTGAATTTATAAAGGAAGGGATTGATGCATGTGCTAAATGGGCATTGATTATCATGTTGGGTTTTGCATTTCTTTTTTAATTTTTACCTCGTAATGAGAATCGCTTGTAGCCAAGTCAAATTAGAGACGAAGGTTTCACACTGCGAATCCGGTGCACAAATTACCCTTAGCAGAGCCATTGCCTAAAATGTAAGTATTGGTTAAACAATGTAGGGATGATGAATTGATTAAATTGTACCTGGTACGGTAACCAGGTCAATATAAAGGTGCAGACAATACAGGCGGTCCCGAACAGAAATTTGGTGTTGACGTTATGGCACTTTCGTCGGTTTTCACCCAATGTCCGCCTTTCAGCCATTCGCACTCTGAGCGTCAGCCCAATGCAAACATAACAAATAACAATAATGCACAACGGCAAGTAGAATGTTGTCACTACATGAAAGACATGAAATCTGAAATTTTTTGGAATGCAACGATTATGCGCTTTTATTAAAAATGAATAGCCAAATATGTGTATTTTGATTACTAGCTTACATTAAAAGCACCGAATCGTCAAAATTGTTAACCAAGGGATAGCACTGCTCGTAGTCAGTATTTGGGATTTTCACCGTCCCACGAAACAGTATCATTGGCGTCGAGAAAATGATTGCTGCAATCCAAGAGATGCAGATGAGCCAGGACACTCGTTTGTTCCCATTGTGCACACTACTCAATGGCGCGCTAAAATTCGATGATTGGTTTAAAGATTTTAGTTTATTCAAGGTGTTAAAGATTCTAATTTATATAACCATTATTAATGACGTTATTTAATTATGGAGTTTCGGCATTTATGGAACCTATATTAATACATCAATATTTAAAATTAGGCTGTTAGAGATTGTTCATGCTTGATTTTTTATGGATATACCTGACATCATATTTGGAAATTTTTTTTAGACACTTTTACAATTCATTGGCGAAAAATTTTTGAAAAATCGTTCATTGTGTTTTGCGCAATTTTTTAATGCTTAATAATTTGTTTGTTTACTTTTGAATGGTATACAAAAATAAATTTATTATTCTTCAAAACTGGTTTTATTCTGGCTTTTCTTGTGAGTGCTAAATTCAAGTTAACAATTCTTAAACTTCCTTACTAGTTTCTTTAAAAGGCTAATCATAAAATTTGTGCGAAAAGCCAAACTAATTTACAAAAGTTACTTTTTCTGAACAATTTACTTAATTTTTTACTTACCTTACGCCGTGTTTAATTATTATGTTTGAAATTTTTGACGTTATACCAAAAAAATTGTTTACATTATTTAAGGCTTGGCTTTGGTTTTTTTTTGGCTTAACAATTTAGCAATTATTTATTTATGACCCACAAATAAAATATAGCATTTGATTATTAATATTTATGTTTTTGACAAATGCCCTTAGCGTTTTATTGTTTGGTTTGAGTCACGTTAGGATAATCGCTGATTTGTTTGTTTATGAATAATTTATGCCAACGGTCTTTTTTTGCGCCTAGATACTTTTTTGTTTGGTTTTTTTAAGTTAATGTTTTAGGAATCTAATTTTTTGACGTCTAATAGATAATTAAATGATGGGTTATCAACCACACATGAACGTCAATAGCTATAAATTGCTTTAATAATTATATGTTTTATTTTTTATTAAATTTTTAAAATTTCTCGTTTTTGGCATAATTTTTTACTCGTATATTGAATTTGAAGCTATCAGAATCAGCTTCAAAACTGAATTTGAGAAAAGTCATACGCAATGCAATATAGCATGTCGGCGGCAATCGCCGCGACAACATTCGACCACAAGTGAAAAGGGAGCGCAGTAAGGAATGAATAGACTTTGCACAATATGTTGCCTTGAACCCAAGTGATGTTGTAGAACCAATAAGTGCGCCACACACAATATATACATAATACCTAAAGCAATCGTTGGATTATAAATTAAGTCTGACAATTTGGTAAATTGGTGAGGGTGAGCTTACCATCAGATGAGAGATGAGCAATTGTCGACTTAATCGCATTAACCGCATTTCACTGGAGCTAGACTTGGAAGATCTGAAATCGGAGATACATTGGATTTATGGATTCTATTATGGATTCTCGGTTCAACTTGCTTGTTGTGTTACGATAAAATGGAGAGGAAAAAAATAAAAACCAACTTAGAAAATTTGACGAGCGCAATAACGTTGATGGGCGTGCCGACCGAAAACAATATCATCTGATAAATCATTTCAACCATTTCCGATGTTGACGCTTGTGTAAAAGGCTGAAAGTCGGTGGAGTTCAGTGCTACCACAAATGTAGAGGAGTTTGCAATTGTCACTATCGAAATATTGGAATGGATCATTGTAGAATGGAACTTTTGATAAGCGTCTACTGATGCCGTTGTTGTTATAGCCAGCAGAGTTGTCAAAGGTGTGGAGTTTGAAAGCAATTGTGTGTAATTGAAAGATGCCATTGATTAATTACATTACTCTGAAATCAGTAAATGTTCATTTTGTAATATAGATATATGAAATGTTTGTAAATAGAATGAAAAACGGTTGGTATTACATGTGCGAAACATTTAGTTTACAAGATATAACAGTAATTATAACACAATGACATCGTCTTAGGGGCATTATGAGCAATAATTATGCCTATTTTGTTCATTTTTTAAAAACAGAATTGAAAATGGCATAAGGGAGGTGCATTAATTACATAAAAATCTGCTTCAGGTTGATAAATTTTCAGTTAATCAATTTATTTTTTTGAATATAAGACGATTGAAGCCAAGCCACAAGTATAGCTTTAATTTCAGTCCAGTTGTGCTCACGTAATTTTGCGCAAAATGGTGCAGACTTTAAAAACAGATCTATAGGGCCTTTATAACTACGTTCTTAGTTTTGAAATTATTAACAGAAGGGTCTCTGCCAGCGGTGAGTAAAGGCTCTACAACCCTCTCAAAAAAAATGTTATTTTCTTTCTGTTAGGCGTAAGACAAAGAAAAATAGTGTACAAAAATAAAAGGGTTACTGAGTCATTTTCTATTACTGATCTGTACAGTACTGTTGAAACCGGCATTTAGAATGGGCCTGGACTCATTTGGGTCTCAATTCTAAGCTATAAAGTTGTGGTTAACCAAACGCAGTTAGTGCTGCACCAGACGTTTCCTAATTTTTTGGAAGCCATCGTCAGTTACGTCATTTCTAAAAATAGTTTGCAAAACTTTATGATTCGCTGTGGCTGCTCAAAAAATAATATGAAAACCAAATTAAATAAAAAAAAATTCAAAAGTTGCGAATTAGATGGAAGACAGATGACATACATGGAAGAATAGGAAGCAGGAAATCGGCAGGAAACGATGTCAATATTTCGTATGCGAACTCTTTGCTATCAAAAGAAAAAATTTATGTCAAACAAATTATGAAAAGCAAACTTTAAACAAAACCGACTAAGCGGTCAGCCATGGAAGAACACTGCAAACGTTAGCTAAAAGTGAGTGAGAGACGCGGGGAGAAAGGGAGGATTGAATTTGCACAATGCCCATATTATAGATTAAATGCTAGAATATAAGCAGTTAAGAGAACATTAGACTGAATTTTAAAATTTGCTATCTTATTGCATCACAAATGTGGATAAATAATTAACGTTGTCAGTGATATCACATCTCATTTTTCGCACAAAATTAATAGCTTCGGTTGTACATATAAAAAATAATCATGAGCATACTTAAGTCGGACAATCGATTAAAAGGCTAAACCAAAGTGTATAGTCTGTCAACATAAGACTGAAGCTTACAAGGTGAGAAATTTGCGAACAATTAAGAAATGTTGAGAGACGATTGAAGACGGAAGGACAATTATTATTTGGATTATAAAATTACTAATATAAAAGAAAGATAATAGAGATTGTTTCATGGGGGTTTAGAGGAAAGGCGTTTTTAAAAACACTGCTAGCTTGTGCTAGGTGATAGCCTTCTAATTGGTAAGCCCAATTAAACACTTTCTGTGACACTGTCTCATAGATCAGATATAGTGTAAAAATAAAGAATACTAGGAGTTGTGTGTGAGAGTAGTGTGCTTTAATAAAGTCTAGTTTGTAAGAAAATTAATCTAAAAAAGATTTGTAAAAATGAATTACACTATTCGATAGCCAAGAAAATTCTCTGGAACCTGGAAATTTTATTTATGACATTATGTAAAAATTTTATTTATGACATTATTGTATGTAACAATTAAAAAATCAATTGTTCGCCACGGTGTATGGGTCAAAAATCATTGATATACTTGGAGCACCATTTACCACTCGGCTGGTTTGTGCTTGAAGTTTGGTTAATTAAGCGAAGGCCAGAAGCTAAGTCTCGGCTTATAACACGGTAAGACAATAATAAGAGACCATAAATTTAGGGAGTACAAGGAGTGCACTTTGATTGAATTATTTAAAGACTCGCAAATTTAGGTTTCTGTTTAAGAGATAAAACACAATGGAGTCCGTTAAATATCAAAAATTCACTAAGAGCAAAGTTAATGTACAAAAAATGCTTTTCCGGTAATACGGAGGTTTAGACATACTTTTAAGCTTTGGCTAATAGGGATTACCACGGCGCATGCATTCATTCTGATCTTTGGTTTTTAATTCAACGTTAAAAAAAATTTTAAACTATGTTTTTAATTTATTATATTAATCTGGAGATGAGGGAATATTTATTATTTTTCTCAGAGTCGGTAAAAAAACATATTTTGCTTGCTTTCAGGGTGGCCTTATTGCTTAATGACATTATTGAAAAAAAGTTGTTATGAAACCCGTAAGGCTTGGCTTAAGCATGAAAAGAAGAAAGGAATAATTTTATTTGTTTATTTACTTTTATAAGCTTATTCCTGAAATTGTTTGACATTCACACAAAGATTATATAATAAACATAATAGTTTAAGTTCATTTTTTTTCTGCGCCTTGGCTGACGCTGCAAAGGGGAAGGAGAAACACTGAAAATTTTATTAAATTAAAAACGAATTAATTTCTATTATTTCCAAAACATTTAATTAAAACGCCAATAATTTTAATTCCATTAATGACAGGAAAAAGAGATAATTTAAAAAAATATAAATTTTGAGGCGTGTTTATTTAAAAAGGGAAAAAAGTTGAATACGACGGGGTTGAGGTGTCTTTATGTTAAGCGTTATAAACGCGCCAGTTCTGGTGGAGCAAATACCGCCACTATTCAAACTTGTAATCTTCCCTTTGAGTTAAGCATACTGTAATAATAAATAAACCACAAAAAAATATTGCATTAGGCGCCGGTGGAAGGCCTCATAAAACAATGTCAAATCTCTGGGATATAACCGGGACACACCTTGTAAGCAAGGGTCGGCCCATTGCGCTTGAAAATTTTGCGGTGCGGAAACAACAAGAATAACAACGAAAACAACAAAAAAAAAATGTAAAACAAAAAAAAGTTTTAATATGCGATACTCGACCAGACATAGAAACTCGAAAAAAAAGCAATTATTTGCTCGAAACTCCAACAAAATTTGTGCAATAAAAAGTTTACACACATACACGCAAACACACACACACACACACACAAAGACATTTCATGCAATAGTTAAATAGATGGACAACTAATACTGATTCCCAAGGCATACCCCAAAGTAAATCTGGAAAACGGCGTACACCTCAAAGCTGTTTATCTAAACATAATTTGTTATTCAGATAGTGATTGATTTTGAAAATCGATTGTATGCCATGTGGTGGTAAGTAAAAGCTTGTCAATGCTATTCGATTGTCAATGCCATTTCCTTTCTGTCTGACGTTAGACAAAGTAAAAAATTATGCAAAAAGGAGAGGGTTACTGGGCCATGACCCCTTACTGAGTAAAAGTGAACTTTCACTTTCCTTTTATTTTTTTGCTTAACAAAGCATCCTCTCCTTTCTTTTTGTTAAACAATTAAGTAATTGTGTTAACACATGATCTACACGGTTTTTTAGGGTTAGTTTTATTAGAAATTATTGGGCAGAGCGGATTTTGACTCAACTGGGAACTATTTTTTTAATATTTATGGCAAGAAACGACTGTTCAGTCTTCTCCCCCACACATTTCTCTTCATCGGTTTCTGATGTGATTAACTTTAACGGTATAAATTTCTATTCAGGACTATGATTTAAAGCTAACATTTTTTGTATAGATAAATTTATATCGACAGTATTTGTCATCAATACATTTAACAAGAATACTCGTTTTAATATAAAAACTAGAAACAATAAATCTAAATTATAAAAGAAAAAAAATTTGGAAAATAAAGAAACACAAAAACAGAAGGACTGCAAGGGGTATTGAACCCGAAAAAGTAAACCCTAAAGCGCAACCAATTCTGCCACACAAAAGTTATAAGGAATCCTCTTTAGCTTTTAGAAAGCGTTTTGCAGATTTGGAAAACACCATTCAAATCCTAAAAATATGCGCTATCGACCTATGTTTGTCGTCATTTTAAAATGCCCCAATCACTAAAGTAAGTTCACTTGTAAGCATGAGCCTAAGCCGACCAGTTTAAGTCAACTTCAAACTATACATTATGTTCTTAGTTAAGGTTTAAAAACCTGCATTTCTTTTGCGACAACCTAATAATTAAAATAAACTTGCAATCTTTAATGTTTAAGCAAAACGTAGTCTTTGCAACAACCCGTTCTAATTGCGGTGACAAACGATAAATGTTAATTAAATTTAAACCAAATAAAAGTCAAAGGAAGGGAATAAAACAAACATTATTAATTAATAATAAGTCTGGTGCCGCGTCAAAAGTCTTTTCAATAAAGTATGACTTCTAAATTTGTCATATATCTGTCAAACCCTTTTAAAAAAATAAAAAAATTAATCAAATTTTGAATTTTAATTGTCAAAAAAAATTGGCGCTAATTTCAAAATTGGATAAAATTCCAAAAAATCAATATTCTCGAGGACCTCGAGAACCCCTAAATTAACGGACTGAGTTCAGAGTCTTTTTTTGTTTGATCACTCACGAAATAAATTTGGCAATTGACCAATATTTATTAATAACAAAAATAGGCTGTTAATTATGTACAATTTTAGTATTATACAGCTTTCAGTCTGATTGTTTGCTAGTATTTTTTTTGGTTTAACTGCAAAAAAAATTACAAAATGTGAGATCCCGCAAATTTAAATACTGGACCTGTTTACTTAAGGGGAAGCTTTTGAGGGAATTTTTTGAGTAGTTTGGGTAGTTTGGGCTGTCCAAATGACCTCATTCAGCTTGCTAGCCTTTGAACAATAATAAGAAAAAGATAATATTATAAATCCAAGTTTAAGTAGAGTTTATAAGGCTTATTACCGCTTGGTATTTAAAATAATATTCTTTATGTTTTGACCATCGCCACCCTCCGTTCCATTCTTCAGTACGCCTACAAACAACAACACGACCCCAAACAATAAAAGCAAAAAAAACAAGAAAGACTTCAGTTTTGAAAAACCGTCGAAAAAAACAATTTTCTCCTCATAATAGACAATTTCAATTCCAAGTTAATTTATTTTATCACGTTTTCAGTTTCTCTTTTTATTTTCTGGCAAAGGCTGTCATTGTTATTTTATTTATACCCTTCCAATTTTCGATTCTTATTTAAAAAATTGCGTTAAATTGTTTTTTCTCTATTTTTTTTTGAGTTAGCCTAAATGATTAATAATCCATGACACCACAACTCATTAATTAACTATGGATTGGAGCCGATTAAAATTTGTTATTGCCACAAATTGTTTTAAGGAGGAAGGGAAGGGGCTGCAAAGCGCTAATGTAAGCATTATTTTTCATTTATTATTGTTTGCCAAAATTTAAAAATTGAGCTTTTGCGTAATTTGTTATGGTTTGAGTTGGACTTTGTTTTTTAAACGAAGGGCTTAGTGTTTGGGCTTAATTTTTGAGTTATAAACTCCACAATAGTCTAAAAATTAATATAGAAAGTTTGTTGTTTTAGGCTTAGTTTTATTCTCAAAACTAATTTATAGGCTTGTTAGGCTTAAGCTTATGAATTAGCTTCATGAAGCATCAAGAAAAGATGAAGCATCTTCATCCAGCAAGTCTCTAACAATTTTTGTGTTTTTTTAAATCTCAGAATCAAAAATATACCAATCTAGCTTAATCATGGCTACAAGTACATACCCAAACCCAAGAGAGTAAGTTTTAATTAAAAGCTTGAAAGATTAAGCTAGAGCATAAGCTTAAGCCTAAAACCTAAGCCTTAATTCTAAGTTTCCGGTTAAACCTAGGACAAATTACCCAGAAAAAGGTTTAGCAAAAGGCGCACATATATTTGTACTTAATACAATTTGCTTTTAGCATATTTAAAATCAATTGCAAAATAGAATGTTAGGGGCTTCCTCTAGAGAATAAAAAGATTATCCACTGTTAATTATATCTGTCTATATGGTTTAAGTAATTGGAAAAATGTGTTTGGCATTTTGTTTGTTTGCCAAATCGCATTTTTATTTGATTTCAATGGTATTGAGCATGTTAAAACTTTTTTTAATTATTATGATTATAATTAAAATAATTAATGAATATAATAAACGCATGTCACAGCGCAAAAACAGTGGAAATACGCTAGTTAAAATATGCGCTCATATATGATTATGATAAATCTATTAAAAAAATAACTCATACACCAAAAAGTTTTTTTTGACGCTAAACATAAAATTAGGCATTTTCTAACTCTAATGTTAAATATAATTATGTCATGAATAGTGGGTGTTTTAAATAAAATTGAAATTTATAAATTAAACTAAAAAATTAATTAAACAAAAGAGGCATTATTTCTTTCTTCTCATTTCGTCTATTTACCAAGCGTAGCTCAACTACATATTCAAACCAAAACCAGGTTGTTGATTTGAGCAATATTGAAAATAGCTTGTAAATGTTAAGATTGACATAAAAAATGGTTAATGGTCGAAATGGCACAAAAAATAAGAAATGGCCAAACTGCCACAAAAATTGACAAGTGGCCAAATAGACACAAAAAAGGCGTTGAATTCTGTCTTATTAAATTCTAATTTCTAGCATCAAAAAATTGCGAAAGTGCTGATTTCCACACTGTGCAAGAATATCGTCCCACACTAAAGTTAAGCAAAGAAATTTATAAACGATCTAACGATGAATTTTGCACTTTTTAAAAGTTAAACAAAAAATTGAAACATTTGAAAAATTTATGGACTTTTAAGAAATTTTACTTACCTTATCCCTAAAAAAAGTTCTTTTTCCTAAACATAAATTATTTAATTTCCACCTAAATAGGCACTGGATAATGAGCAGAAAATGTTATGGAGAACAACATCAGTAACGTTTTCATTATAATGAAACGGCCAATACCCTGAACAGCCAGCACAGAAAATGGAAGCAAAAACAAAGAAAGGAAATTTTTTTTTTAAGCAAAGTGTTAAAACTGCTTGAACGAATTAAAGTGAAAACAAGGAAACTAAACAACATGATATTGCCACACAGAAAAACAACACATTTTTTTTAATTTTTTAATTTTTTTTGTTTGAACAACAAAAGTATGTTTGTGAGTTCTTGAATCGATGTATGCTTATGTATGTGCATTTTAATGCAAACATCTCGGGGAAATATAATTTATTTTATAATTTATTACCAAAATAAGTTACAGTATTTTTAAATGAGGGACAATGAATTCTGGTGGACAAAGCTTTTTTGGATACAGCTATTTATATTTATAACAGAATATATGTGTATAACCACTTAAATCAAACCCACGGAGATTCTGAACAATTTTGTTATAACCCGATTTTGTAGTTTTTGTCTTGTGAGTCTTTTTAGCTTTCCAAAAATTGGCTAAAAATGCGAAACCTTTGACAGCCAACTTTTTAACTTCTGAAAAATGAATAAAAGGCCAATAAATATCAACAAAATGACATCAGCAAAAAATAATCATAATAAAAGAAGTAAACAATTTTCAAATTTTTCAGTTGAAATGTTTTAAAACTTTTATAAATACATTAACGTGGGCCAACCCTCCATTAATTTTTTAAATAGAACTTTTAGCCTTGTCCATCTGCACTTTTTATGCCCCAACACTTTAAGGCAATTAATTATTTTCTTGCAAGAACACTTAAATAAATTATTGATGAAATTTTTGTTTTTATTGTTGAAAAGTGAATTTGTTCTAAGCGGAAGTTGCACATCAAAAGCGCATTTCAAATTTTTTTTGTAGTAAAAGCTATTTTTCTTTTCACATTACAAAGCTAAAGGTACAGGATAAAATGTGATTTGCGTTGCAGCTATGTTTTTTTTTCGTGATGCGCTCCACGATTTCACACAATTTACAGTCGTTAAAAATGTTATAATTGAGAGAAAATATTGAGCATCACTTATTTGTATATAAATCCAAAAAATAAGCCTAACAGCCATTACCCTACCACAACCGATTAATTGGCTATTTTGGACTGAATTTTCACAAATTTTAATTTATGGATGCTTTACAGCCTTTCACACGTAAACAAGCTTAATTCATAATTTTGCAGTAAGTCTACACTTATATGTCTAATATAAGCCGCCGTTGGTTTTGATGGAAAATGGGACTAACTTGCAGCCGAACTGCTGGAAGTACTTTTAAACTTGCGTTTCTGATGTTATTAAGAAAAACTTGTTTTAATAATTTACACGTAATTGATTACAAATTGTCTATTCAAAATAATTAATTGTGTAGAATAGTTTTCAATTTTAGCCATTTTGAATGGATTGTGGTTTATAGGAGAAAGACAAAATTATATTTGAATTTGCGCCGTATTGGCATAAGCCAAAAATTGACTAAATGCAAAACAAAATATGCAACATAGTACACCAATGAAAAGGCTTCATAAAGGTGAATAGAACTGAATAAAAACAAAGGGAAATATTGCAGGAAAATTAAGCATGATTTACGTGACTTCAAGTGAAGATTTTTAAAACTCCCCGCCAAACCTCTAATATGAAACACATTTCAAAAAAGCTATCATAGCTTCAATATTAAGGTTTCGAGAATTTAGCTTAATTGGCTAAATATTGAAGAGATAATTAAATTAATAACAAAGCACTTTAAGAAAACACCCTGCATATTAAAATTTATTAGGTCCAAAAAAAGCCGCAAAAATATTCTTAGACTGATAATATTTATTTACTTTAACATAATCTTCCCATATTGATGTTATTAATTAGGGAGGCCTAAACTCTTTGCACACACAAACACAGCACAAACAATATTTTCAAGTTTTATAATTTCCAATGTGAAAACATTTGAAAAAAATACACTTTTAATTACACGCAAAAATTTTTTTTCTACTAGCGATTAAATGCGAAGAACCTTTTAGCACCGCTAATTATACATCCGCATTGGTAAATAACAGCAGACTTTTAAGTTTGGAATGAAAAAAACAACAAACAAAGCAAAACAAATACATTAGTGCCGTGTATTTTGATATTCCTGTTGACTCATGAGCAAATTTGAAAAAAAATTGAGGGAATTGGAAAGAAAGAGAAGGGAAGGGGGATGGCAAAGTAAGCATAATTTTTTATGAAAAAATGAAATTTTTAAAATGAATATTTAATATTACTAATTTAGTGGCTAGATAAGGATTTTTAACATAAAGTAATAAACAGAAGCACTCTCCGTTCAAGCAGTATTGGAAATGATGGTATAATAGAATGTTTATAGGAATAAACTCAATGTTTTGAGCCTATTGTGTACTTTATTATAGTCAATTTGCTTTATTACTTAAAGAAACAACAACATCAAAATGATATTCACATCAAAAGTCAATTCCAGATCAAAATGGCTGATACACTCAAAAGTCTTACCTCAGCGAATTTATTATTTATTTAAACAACTTATCAAACAACTGTAAGACAACAGCACTTACCAGCTTACAGCCTACATAATAACGCCGATTTATTATAAACGAAAATTTTTTAAAGCGCAAAATCTGAAGCGACTTTTGTTTTTGGCCATTTCAGGTCTAGTTGGTAGATTAACAACTAACGGCAATGCTTAGCGACTCTTTTAAGTCGCATCAGTCAAACTGACCTGCAGGAGATTAGCTGTCACAAGTCGGTGTTCCTGCAAGTGTGCTTGAAGTTTACCTGCGTTTTTACAGATGTTTTGTAAATCTTCCTTCAAATTAAAAGTTTATTTTAGAGGTAACCTAGAGCAAGCAGTTTGAACTTAATCGTTGATAATGTTGTTCAGAACAAATAGAAAAACAGCCACCTATGAAAGGACAAAAATAGCTTAATAAAAAAATAAAGAAAATTAAAAAAAATATTTTGTACCGTAATATTTTAAATTATTCAAATGACATAATGTCAAATATATTTTTTTTGCGCTTTTGGCGTTTCTTTAAAAATAAAAAAAATTTGAGGAATAAAGACGAAAGAAATAGATTTGAAATAATACAAGAAAGCCGATTATTGATAGGTGCGGACAAAAAAAACGGACGAAAATGAGATGAAGAGTTATAAGTTTTATGATTTAAAAATTATTAAATCTAATGGAATAATTACAGTGCACTTTTGTCTGTTGTCGTGGAACAGTTACATATATGATTTAATGATTTTTATTTAAACATTAACATACATTCCTGTATTGATTAATAGTATTAAAATTAAAAACCTGTGATAGGTTGCATATGACATTTTTCAAGGAATATTCTAAAATTGGATAATTGAGCTCTTAAGTCACTCAGTTAGTTGCGCGCTTGTTTTTCGATGCTAAATTTAGGAATCAAGTTAGTGAATGAGTCATTTGAACAGATTTAAATTTAGTACGGCCCGCAACTAAGTAGTCTGCATATGTGTTTTTTCCTATTTAATTAAATGCGTTGCAATATATTTTTGACAAATAATAAGGATTGTTGTTGTTGTTGTTGTTGTGTACAATCGCAATAAACTTTATTGTTACTTAAAACAATTTGCCATTTGTTAGCATATTATTTTCCCCCGCTACATAGACTAAAATTCAAAAGTGAATTTGTGTACAAAAGTTTGAGTTTACTCGAGCTAGTTTACCCGATTCAATGAAAAAAAATTATGTATTAAAATTTATTGCTTTGACATAATAACTATTTTGATAATCAAATTTTGACTAACAGGACGATGATAAGAAAAAAATAATTGTTTTGAAATAATATAATTTTCTATGCTGTGTCTATTTCGTCCACAACATAGCTGGTTATAAATTTTGGTGTTGTACATTCATTACCCAAGCGGCGTGTCTGATTATAGGAGGTAATATTATAGTAAGATTTTGTGAGCCAAAATTTATTTTATCGTCGTCTTATAATTGATTGCAAAAGTCAAAGCAATTAAATAAATTTCGTCCTTTTTTGTTGAATATATGCAAATGCTCACCAACTCGCATGAAGCCGGCCATAAAATGCACTAATTAGCACTCCAAAAACTAAGTAATTAATGTTAAATGGGTTGTAAGTTGACAAAGCGCGAGTTGGGTTTGTGTGCAAGATAATTTTTTGTCATCATGCACATAAAATTTTGCCATGGTCTCTTGTCAACTCTAAAAAAATTTAATATTTATATTTTTAAAGCTAAAAGACTTTTTAAAGAAATTTTAACGTTAAATGGATTCCAAAATGATAAAACTTGTGGGATTATTCATTTATTATTTTTGCTTTATTAAAAACTTGTAAAAACTTTATTAAAAACGCAATTTGCACCTGTGGTCAACTGGTATAACGTCTGTTTTGCTCTTCTGATATCCAGGGTTCAAACCTCATGTCGACTCTTTTTTTTTTTTTGCGGTTACAATCGTACCATAATCAATTAATAGAATGCTGCAAATTAGGATTTAACTTTTTGATACCCCTTTTTAATCACTTTTTTTAGAAAATGACTAATATATTTCTGTTATTGCTAATTACAAATGGTTTGGCTAAGACGACGTCAAATACAGTGCGTAACTTGCGCGCTAGATACGATTCACGGAACGACGCTATTTACGTGAATTGGGAACCCTTGCAACAAGGTTGGCATGTATTTTTATAACTTTTAACAGATGTGTTCAATTGATTCGCAATTAAAATTTGGGAAAATGGTGTTGTTATAGAATATTGAGTTTAGAAAAAGCTGGGTGTGCAGACTAAAGTTAAAGCGCTTCAATTTTTCTTTTTTTTGCATCCAATCACAATTTTATTAGCTCTAGGTTTTAAGGTTTCTAGTTTTAAGCTCCATGCATCTAGCCATGCGTGGCGGAGTTTTTTTTTCCTCTTAAGGCGCGGGTTCGAACCCCGGGGCTAATCACTTCATTTTTTTCTCGACATCAAAAAGCAAAAATTTAAAAAAAAATTGTGGAATTTGCACTATATCAAAATTCATTTATAAATATCACGGACAAAATAAAAATTTACGAACAAATTAGCCATCTGCGTACAAATAAAAATTTTTGAATGTTTTGAATTCTCTATTGACCTTTTTCATACTCACTTAAATGTAGAGCTGGTACATGTAAATTGATTAAACTACATATGCAAAAGTTATATCTGTAATACCTCACACACAAATTAAATACACATTATAAACATAGTTTACGCAAGTCCTTTGTACTCAATTTGAGAAACTTTGCAACCAAAAATGGTTTATTTTGGCTTATAAATTAATTAAAACTAAGTTGCAAAAATTTTGTATTGGTATTCCAGCTGAGAATTAAAAACAAGTGGGAGAACAAGTGTGAAAATTTTTTTTTGTATTTTTTATATTATAAACTAACTAAGCCTGAGCTTAGTAACAGGACATACTTTGAAAATTATATTACATAAATTTTGCTTAGCGAACACATAATAGTGTAGAAAAAAGGCTTTGGGCTTGCAATTGGTTGGTATTAAGGTAGGAGGAAAATTATTTTTACTGTTTATGGATTTTTTTTTAATGAAATTGGTAAAGAAGAAATAAATTAGAAATTGATGGTAAAAATTTGAAGGCATAACACAAAAGGTATAGTCTACAGGCAGATTAGATATCACACAACCATTTCTGTGTAACATGATAAATCAAATAATATATAGTAGACGATTTTTTATTAATAGATATTACATACATATAATAAAACAACATGACAAATAATAAAACAACAAACAATATGACCATTAAAAGACGCATTCTGTTCTCTACGTTTGGGGCGCAATGCATTTTCGATGGAAATAGTTTATGAATATGAATTTTTTTAACATAAATAAAAAGAAGCCGCAATATTTTATCAAGTGTAGTCAATAACTTGCATACAGTAAATTCAATTAACAAGGTTGAAATAACAAAACGCCAAAAAAATGCCAAAAATTGAAGAAATTCAATTGAACATTTTTTAAGTATTTTATGTTTAATACAATGTAAGGATAACCATTAATTTTTTGCTTGAACAAATTGGTTATACTTTATTAAACAAAAAGCCAATGCTTTTGTAACAGAACATATATATGTACCCGGTAAGCATAAATAAATAGTTAAGATAAAAACATTGAAACAAATTAAAAAAATAATTTAAAAAATTGTATAAAATTTTTTTTATCAATTTTAATTTAATTCAAAAATTTTGTTATTACAATTACGCATATGCATATTGTATTCGTTTTACTTACCAATATTGTAGTCAATGTTACCGTAAAAAAAAGCCAAACATGATTAGTTGGTAAATGCAAAATGAAATTATAATAATTGTTGAAATTTACTTGAAGAAAATGAAATACTTTTAAATTATTTAAAAAGGTTGCAAAGATCACGTACACATGTTGCATTATTTCCTTATGTCTAAAGCAATATTTTTAGGGCCACTGACCGAGAAATATGGATTATGAGATAGCAATTATCGCCTCCTTTGCAGAGGGAAATAAATAGCGAGTATGCAGAAGTTGAACTTAGAACTAAGATAAGTAACATTATCAGTTGATAGTTAACAACTATCACAACTATTTTAAGTTCAATTGAAAAATCTGAAACATTTGATTCAGTGTCAGAACCGCTATTATACATTCCGGAATAGCCTAATAAATAACTTATTCTTTTCAAATAATTTTCTATGAAGGCGAGATACTCATCCGTGCTGTAGTCGATATTCAAAAAATCAGAAAGGGTTTCATTCTCTTCAAGTATTGTGTTTGTATTATAAGTTTTTGGTATTGGAGAACCGGATTGCGTGGTGATGATATGTGCAAGAATACAGCGTAGGCTTCCTCCTCCTTGGCGTTTGAGATCTAATTGAATTAAATATAATCTTTTGTAAGCTTCAGATTATGTATGAAATTGTTACTTCTTTTAGCAAAACCAAAAATTCACTTTTTTTGTTTAGAATGAGTTTAGAATGAAAAACGATTCGGCGTGGTTTGTCGTTCTTGGCTCTCGGTACGAAAATAAATTAAAAAATATTATTGATTTAATTAAAATGATAAACATGCATACCGTAATATTAATTAATTGAAATTATTTTATTTAATCAAAAACGAATATTTTTGCTTGATTGATTTAATTAAAATGATAAATGTGCCTACAAAAATCTAAAACACCCTATCTGTGCTTTTTTGCATTATGCTTAAGCCGTCTGTTGAATACACCATGTGGTAAAAGCTTGACAGCCACTCTGCGTTGTTTGAAAAATACGCACCAGCAACCCTTTTGCAGTTCTGATTGATATTACTTGATTAAGAACTTTTTTTGAGAAATAACAAATAATCAAGACAGAGTTTTAGACGTCAATTACATTCTGCGCTACAAAGTCAATAATTTGGATGATGATTCCGATTCAACTAAAAATATTAGGTGGCAATACTTTCCGCCGGAACAAGGCAGCAATTATGTTCGGCTAGAGGCGAACAAATTCAATAACAATGACGAAATTTTGGTGCAGGTTAGCCTAAGCTGATTAAATATTTGTATCGACTTAGTTTAATATAATAGGTTTTGCTTATTTTGCATAGGCAAAACCTGAGTCAACACACGAATGGAGCGACACGCTGGTTATTTCAATTGCAAAACGCGCTCAGTTGTACGACGCACTCGTCGTCGACGAGGCCGATCTTCTGCCACCGCTCAAATTTACTGCCAAAGTCCTAACACCAGAAACAATGAAATTAGAATGGGTTGAGTCCAAGTCAAAGGCACAATTCCCAAATTTGCATTATGTGATTGACATACAGCAAACTGGCGGAGGCTCAAACAACGACGATGATGGCCACCAGACTCCACATAAACAGGTTTTTTTCTAAATTGATTCAAATAGAGTAATATTTAAAAAAAATATAGATCAAAATTGAAGACGACAACTTTTTGCTTGGAGATCTAATGCCAGGTAAAAGTTGGTTAATTTGCGTAAGCACTATAAACAGAAAGTTTAGGCGCTCACTATCAAATAACTATCCGTTCAGCGACAAGCCCTGATCAGGTCTCGAGCACCGCCGCAATCGTTGAAATCCTTATGCCAACAAGTATTTTTTTCTTTATTTTTTAGGTTAAAAATCATAACGGAATGCTTACAGAAATTTTTTAAAATTTATAAAAAAAGGTCAAATATTTGATGGTTTATACCGTCAGCCTTGCTGCTGATGTCACTGCTAATGCCCTGATACGCCAACATATTTGCTGATCCCGCATGCAAAACTTCTTTATTTGCAAACATTATCACTTATACTGCAAGCATTTTTACGAATGCCACATACAAAGTTGTTGATTCTGCAAGCATAATTGCTGCTTTAAAACATTTCTGTTTTTGCGCAAGTTCATCTGCTGATACCGCAAGCACAGCTAATAATTTTTTTAAACATTTTTTTGATTATTCCGCCAATGTTATTGCTGATACCGTAAATATAGTTAGCTGCTATAACTAGCATGAATGAAGCAGCGTTTCTCTCAAAACAATTATAAGCCTGTCAGCTGTTACGTGTTGAATTTGTCAGCATTTTTTAAACAACTAAATACTCAATATAATTTGTTTAGTTACACGCATTTTTAAAATGGAAAAAAAGGTCACTTTAGCAAAATTTGGTTTTTTTTCTTTTATTTTTTATTATTTCTCAAATATTTACAGACCGATCTGAAATCTGTTTTATAGAAATTAAAGTTTAATGTAACTACTTTGTCTGTGCAAAGTTGGAAAAAAATCTGTTGATTAGCCTATGTGTGGCAATCCTGTAAAGTTTGTTAATAAAATATATAATGTTATCAAAATTATGTAATTTTTGTCTATATTATGGAACATTGTTATGTCACGTGTATTGCAATTTTATTTTATAACATATAATTTATTTTTATTTTAAAATTTTACTATTTTTAGCATCATGAGTAGTCATAGCGAATTGTGTAAAGCGGCGGCTGCACGACGGGCAGAAAAAAAGCCAGAGTGCGAGCAAAAATAGACAATGCAAATAAAGCGCGTTTACCCCCGAAAAAAAATAGAATTTTTCGCTGGGCCAGGTCCATCTCGTACTGAAACGTTGAACTTTACAAAAACACCACTTATTCTGGGCAAACCTGAAGCTCCATCAATCGAAACAAAAGACCTTCAAGCTGAAATTTTGAAACTATTGAAAAATTGCAAAACGACAACAAGTTGCTGTCTGAGAGACTAGAACTGATAGAAGTCGAAAAATCAGAACTCGATCTGAAGTTGAAAAAATATGAAAAAAGTAAGCGGGTAAAATAACAAAAAAATGGTAAAATATAATTTTTTTACAAAAAATTTTTTTCAGCAAATGAACGGCTAGCCCAAAAAGCAAGATTGAAGGAGCGAGGGTCGAGGTCGACAAAAACTTTTTCTGGTTCTTAGTCCGTCTGGCAGTGAAAAAAGATAAAGCAATATTTCTGAAGTTATCAACAAATTAAGAGTACCAAACGGTCCTAACGATAAAAAAAGAATGTTACGATCGGTCGCGAAAAAACTGGATTGTTCGTTATCACCGCTTAAAAAGAAACTGAAGTACGTTTCTAAAACAACTCGAACTTAAAGTCGCAGCTCATTAACAGTTATACTGATTTGAAAATTTGTTCGAAAGTCGGTTTAACGTGGAATCAAAGAGTACAGTTGAAATCAGAATTGATCAAAATCGGTAAAAAAAATTTTGGTAGTTCGAACGGAACGTAAAATTTATTGAAAGAGTATAGCAACATTGCTTGCCTTGAAGAGGAATTTTTTGGCAATGAATCCGTAGTCTACGTGATTAATGTCCAAGAAGTTTTGAGACAACGTGTCAAAGATCTGTACTTTAATCGTCTGCTACTGGAGAATGGTTTCGACAATAAAGTTTATGTGTGCGTTACTGGAGACAAGGGTGCTTCTACCACAAAATTGGGATTTTTCATCGCAAACCATATGTATCATCTAAAACATTCTTTGGAGCGCGGCGTATTTACCAAATAATCAAAAAATTGGCAAAGAGCGCAGCATTGCATTACTTGCTGCAGACATTGCAATGCATCCAACAATTGGCTGTTGCGCGATTTTTGTCGGCATTTGAAATCGATGCTCTTTGTCAAAAAATAAAGTTATTATAGAACGTGTTCAAGTTGCGTTTTGTATACAAAAGTTTATAAAATGCCAAAAAAAGGGGTGGAGAAAAATTTTGCTAAAGTGACTTTTTTTTCCATTTTAAACATGCGTGATGCGGAAATCCTTAAAGTGACCTTTTTTTCCATTTTAAAAATGCGTGAGTTGCAGCGTTTTAATGAAAGTGTTGATACTCATGTATGTGTATAAATGGAAAATCATTTTAGAGGACGAATATTTCGAAGTTGTCAATTTGATTATTACCAGCCGATTTAAAATTGACAGCACTGGTGTGGTCAACATGACGTGGGAAGTGCCTACAGCGTTAACGGGAAAAATTTTGTGTAATATTTGATATTTGATTGTATGATTTAATTTGGTTGTAATATTTGATTTGGTTGTGTAAATGACGGTTTCTAAAAAATTGTTTCTAGCTTATGACGTTCAATACACAACAGCTAGAAAATCGAAAGACGACGAGCTACAGACGGAAAAATGGAATCAAGTCATGTTTTCAGGAAATGTTCCCGAAGCGCTATTGTACAACCTTAAAAGGTAACATTTTGTCTTGTTTAGTGTTCTCTAATTCAATTGCAAGATTTTGTTTAATTTTTAGTGACACGGAATACGTGTTGAAAATCAAGACTCTGTTATTGAACAATGTTGAGACGGAAAGCGGCGAATTCCGTTTTCGTACACCTCGCATTCCCCCCAACCCACTCACCAAAATCAATGTGCTATATTCAAGTGAAACCAGCGCGATTCGCTTGCAATGGATACTTGCACCGTAAGTTCAACCGTAATTTCTCCAATATAACTCTCCTCTAAAAAAACATTTTGAAGCAATTTAGTCCTAGGGGTTTGTATAGAGAAGAGGTGGTATTTTTATAATTGCTAAAAATAGATTTGATTAAAAGAATATAGCAGTGGTTGACTACTCATCGGAAAAGCAAATAAGACATTAATTAGTCGAACTAAAAGAAAATTGTATTCTACAAGAATTAGCCTCACTGCTCGTATACCAATATGTGAAAGCAACGAAAACTGTATAATAACAGTTTTTAATTTCCATTTAGCCATCTCGTTCAATCAGACATTGCCGGCTACGATGTTTACCTAACCAAAAATAAAGAAACGCCCGAATCTCAATGGCGTTATATCCCATTGAATACGCCGGAGACCGAGCTTTCCCTTGACGATTTGTTTCCTTCCACGACCTACTTTGTCAAAGTCAAAGTGAAAAGCGTGGACAACACAATCCACGATTCATCGCTCATTTACAAATTTACAACAATTGGTAATACTGTATAGTTAAGACATTGTCAATAATTTTGTTTGAATATTATAGACAGTCAGATAAGGCGAAGACTTGAGTCTCGTCAACCCGATGTATTGTCGTATCAAAATATCGAAAGTGGTCAAGTTAGTCTCTCCTGGGCGTTTCCGGAACTCGTGACAAGGAACGCTTTGGGTATGGTCGCTTTTGCATTACAGTATAATCTGATTAAACAGTACGATCAATTGGTATTTGCGCTGAAGCAAAGAATTAAAGTTTTATTGATTTTGATAAATTAAAAAAATATGTTTAGGTAGCCCAAAACTGGGCTACTATAGAAAGCTTCACAAAAATTCTCCAAAATGAAAATTGTCAGGAAAATTAGATATTTATGGTTGATTTTTTGTGGTTGCACAATGCTCTTATCTTTTTACTTATATATTTGATTTAGTCAAAGTGCTAGACGCGTTTTGTTATATGACGATTACATTAAACTTTTTTTAACGCAAAACCAAAAATTTTAAACGCAAATTGTACGGAGCGGAATTTGTGTTATGTTGTTCATTGCGCGTAATCTCACAAAATTTTATTAAACAAAATGGAGCAGACCGTTTGATGCAAAACAAAAACAATAATTTGAACCAATCAAAAAATTTGGTTTGCTCAAAAATCAAAAATTGTCATTTTGCCCACAGCGAGCAAAATCGCCCTTTTGACGCTAATTTAAAATGAATTTAAATCGTCGCAATCGCAATTCGTTACAAATCTTTGTCTCAAAAATTTGAATCCAAAAATAGTTACATGTAATGGTAATCGTAGCATTAGGAAAGGACAACATTGCATTTCATAATTAGCAAGAAATATTTAACTTTTTTGATCTCTTGCAATTGTCGACTGGAGCCTTAAAAGTTTCCCTTCATTTATGTACTGTACATTCTTTCTGAAGTTAAGCGATTTTTTGTCGGCTAACTATATAAAATTTAAGGAGTTCGTATTTTTTATACCAGACACCGGTATCTTGACATGAAAGACTGGGAAAAAGTCAACATTGAAAACCCGAATCAGGTAACCTTTATCGTTTTGAAGTTTGAACTTTTGCGCTTACATGTTTGCGGTTTTTAGAAGTCCGTTGTGCTAGTTGGCCTCCACAAGTCCACCGTTTATTACGTTCAAATCGTTCCAATCCTTTTAAATAAATTGTTGGATTTTGCCAACTTACAAACACTGCAGCTAAGCACTGTATAGCTTTGTGGAGTCGAGACTGCTCAAAAATAGTTTTACTCGTATATTTTTTTCCATTTATAAATTTGATAAATCGCTAATAAAAATGTTTTTATGAATTTTTATATTTAATCTTAGCACATATTTATAACCTAAAATCACTGATAATTCGTGGAGCCTTGTTCAAGCCGGCTTACGCATTTGCAAAATACTAACCTAAATGAAAGGATTGAACTCAGCGTAAAGTAAACTCAAATTCAACATGTAAGCTTAAGCGTGAAACCTCGTGATAAAGCAGTAGAGCTTTGAGACTTTGAATGTGATATTTGATTGTATTGTGTATGAAATTTAATGATTAAGAATATTCTTGATTGGGTATAACTACTACTTAAAACCTTGTGTTAGTGTCGCCATCTTTTAAACTCTTCTTTCAAAACAACCGCTTGCTTACATTTCCATAAGACTGCTTGAAATACCAACCAACCAGTTTTATCTTAATCATTTCACACTACCTCGCGCGATATGCTTTGCAAACTGTGGAACAAGCTATAGCAAAGTAGCAATAACCGGTAAAAAGATACCAATCGAATTCACTTAGAAAATATATGATGTAAAAGCTGTGCATTTTCTACAAGTTTGAACAGTTTGACAGACAACGAGAGAAATATATAATAATTCAAACCATACTTAGCTCTCGCGCCTTCGGCGCTTGTTGCACAATTAGTAACGCAAAAATTTTTGCAGCCTCAGG
This sequence comes from Drosophila nigritarsus, assembly GCA_035044305.1. Lineage (NCBI taxonomy): Eukaryota > Metazoa > Arthropoda > Insecta > Diptera > Drosophilidae > Drosophila > Drosophila nigritarsus. Next base: position 27,843 of record JAWNMF010000647.1, read on the forward strand.
GTCTAATTTCAAAAAAAAACTCGATGAACTTTGTGGATTCCAGCACCATAGCTTGCACAATTAAAAAAAATAAAAAAATACCTGCAAGTATTTTGCGTTACTGTTTTAAATGTCATAATGGTAAGAGAAATTTGCGCTGGGATTGAAAAATTAAAAATAAAAAAACAGAGAAAAAGACAATGCACACTATTTTTTCTCGCTTTGAATTTTTTTTGTCTCTGAATTTTTTTTTTGATTTTTTGTACATATGTATGCATATGTATGAACTGACGAGTTTATGGGGGGAAAGTGAATAAGTGCCAACTTTTGAGGGATTTATTAGAAAAGAAAATGAGTGAACAATAAAATCTTTCAGGAAAATGCTCAAAAAAAAGAAAAAAAGCTTTGACAAAAGAAAAATTTTTCTTTTTCTTGCGGTCAAGAATAATAACAACAAAACTAAAGGAAACATTTAAGAAAAAAATCAAAACGAACTTCTGTTCTTATTTCTTACAAAAAAAGAGACCAAAAAACAAAAAAACTTGGAATTTGGGCGATAAACGAGAAAATTTTAGAAAAATAATTGTATTTGATGACATGCTTTATCTTTATCGCTTTTTATTGTTTGAATAATTTTTGCATTTTGTATATTTCTGTAATTCAATTATGTTTACGGTAGCGCTGAATTATTTTTTTTTGTTGTTGTTGCGTTATTTCTTGTATTTTGTTTATCCACCGCAGCAGCAGCACAAAAAAAAGAAAGGAAAAATAATAAAAAGCAGCAAGTAGGACGGCGCTACAGTAAAAAAAGCTGACTGGGATTAGCCGCAGAAAAAAAAGAAGAAGAAAAAGAAAAGATATTGCAAAAAAATCTGTAGTTGAAAAGCTTAATAAATACACAACACATAAGCATGAAAATGGTCTTTAAAAACAACGATTTCTTATGTGGTAAATGCGTAATTTGTATTTTTAGGAAATGAAAAAAGGGGAGCAGAAACAAAAGGAGGAAGAGATGGGGGAGAATAAAAGCTTGAATGCTGGAGAATCGATTACTTTCGCTTTTTCTCTTCTTATTCAAATTTTTTTGTGACTTTTGATATGATTTGCATTGTTTTTTTATTTAGAAAGAAAATTTAATCAGTCGCTGTGTGCAAATTAGGAAAAAAGCAATTTTAAGGACACGCTCTCCTTTGCGATCAAAGAAATTCTTTTTTTGTGTTTAAAAATTTTGTTGTGGATGCTTACAATTTTTTTTATTTTAACTTGATCAATTTTAGAAAAAACATACAATTTATGTATTTTGTTAAATGATTTTAATAAGTTATACGTAAAAATTAATTTTGTTTAATTACCAATTATTGTAATGCGATGATTCAAACTGAGGCTATAAAAGTTAATGGTTAATCTAAGGTGTGAAAAAAAACCATGTGATATATATTTACATATTATGTGCGAATGTGTACTTGCTATATAGTTAGAATTTCTAATTATTTCTTACTTTTTAAAAATATTTAATTGCATTTTTTAAATTAAGAGCTTTAGGTTTGTCAAAAATGTTTTATAAAGCACCTTTCCAAATTTTTTATAATACAACAGCTTTTACATAATTAAACTGGAAAAAAATCATTATTTGAGTTAAACCAATTATTTGGTAACTATTGGTAAAGATTGTGCACAATGCGTTACGTTTATAATGTGATCAAATTATGTTTGTGTTAAGCGCCTTATACTTCACACACACAACGCGTTACGTTTATAATGTGATCAATTTGTGTTTGTGTTAAGCGCTTTACACTTAGTTACATTGTTTTTAATTTTTAAAAAAACAACTTGAGCCGTTAATTTACGCCCTAAATCACGTTTATTGAGTAACAATTTTTTAAAGTATTTTTATGTCTACCAATATATATGTAGTACTATGTAGGTAATTAGATGGAAAGATACTGCAAAATTATCTTTCAAAATTATTATATATGATAGAAAACCAAAACCCATATTCGGCTGAACCACATTGGTTTTAGGCTGAGAAATTGAAATTTTTTGTGGTATCAAATTTGTACATAAACTAATAGCATAAATTTCTACCATATGTTATTATTCTCGCCTCGCCGATATCTGTATATTTTCCTTGTTTGAGTTTTGTGTACAATACATAAAAAGCAAAGCATGTGCGACAATAAGAAATAATATAATTAAAAATAATTCCGCTTTTGTCCTCAATAAAAATAGAAAAAGAATGTGATAAAGACAGTGATGACAATAATGATAGTGATTTAAAGAGAAAAAAAGTGGCAAGAATGAAAATAGAAAATAAAAAAATGAGCAGACAACAATTGAGAGGAAAATGGTGTAAAGCGAATGACAAAATGAAAAACGTTAAACGTTTATCCCCTCAGAATTTGAACAAGCTAATTTTGTTTTGTGTATTGGTCTTTTTCTTGGTCATTTGCCTGCTATTGATAAAAACCGCAAAAAATGAGAATTGATCTAAAAAATAGAAAGCAAATTTTTTTGTGTATTTTTTCATTCTTTCGTTACTTATTGAAATTTTTAACCACATTTTTTTAAAAAAAATATTTGGATTATTTTCTTCAACGCCAATAATAATTTTCGCTAATTTTTTCAACTATTCAATGTATTCGGCGCTTCGGCTAAACAATTTTTTGACTATTAAAAAATTGAATTTATAATATTTATGAATGTATAAAGTTAATTTTAATACGTTTCAACAAACGTGTTTTGTTGTACATTAAAGAAGGATTTTGTTTTTTGCTCACTTGATTGTATCATTTGTTAATGTTAGCATGGTTATCCTTTTTCTCAAACTTAGATTTGATGTATGCAGTAGAAAAATTATAGATACGTATGTATAATTGTGCAAAAAAAAAATTTCACTTTTGTATTTAATCGTATTTATAATCACATCATTGTAATCCTTGAACTGCTGCATCTCTTTTTTAGCAAAAATTCTGTCTCCATATTACGAATTAATAAATTTTTTGTTTTAAACCCTCTAATTATACTCTGTTAATAACTTTTTAAATAATTTTTCATATTTTTTTTAATTTAAAAAGTTCGGATTTAAGTGAGAGAAATTGACAGTTTTTCTGATTCTCAACAGTCTGAAAATGATTTAACTGACGATCTATTACATGACGACAATCCAATTCCTTGTAGACAGGCAGAATTCGCCGCAAGTATTGGCTCTTGGTTTGCGGAAAAAACAACTACAAATGATGGTTTTTCCCTTACTATTATAACACCATCTGCTATAAAGTACAACAAATTGTAACAAAATTTCCTATCGAATCCGAAGGGTCGTGCTGTTTTAATGAAAGAAATTATGACGTCTTTGAATATGAATAGTTCCCTCAAAAGCAATACCCAAAAAATTGCCAACTTCAAAGGAGCAGTAGTACCCTTCAAAGCACTTTATGTTTGCTAAAAATCATACTATTCGAACGAGCATGACTTTCTACATCCAAATATACGTTTTTTTTTCTCGTATTTCTCGTGTTAATTAATTTATTTGATTTTTGCAGTCTAAAGTAATAAACTCATTTGATTTATGGTACCTTTTTTATTTTTTTAGCAAGAAAAGTTTATTTTGAAACATATCAAGTCGAAAAATTAACGCCTTAAAATTAGATCGAACAACTTTAAAATTAAAGTTGGCGCCAAAAATAATGCAAAAATAACTTGCAATACGTCTCGGTTTAAAAAATTTCCGTTGACCATTTTTTTTTCATTACGATTTTATATTTAGTAAATAGAGGAGAGGAAAAGAGGGAAAACGTATCAAAGAATGTAAAAACATATAAAAGAAGAGTTACTATGATGATCTGCATATTGTTGTTATCGAATAAATGAATCATTGGCGTACAAAAAAATGTTTCTCCTGCTTTTGTTGCTATTTTGCATGCTTTTTGAATTATTAAAAAACATATGAATGAGGTTATTGAAATAGCAAAAGTTTCTCTTTCTTGCATTGTAATGGTTTTGATTTTACCAAATTGTGTACGGAAATGGGTTCGAAAAAAGGTTGAAGGTTGTGGAAATGCTTATTATTTTAAAATTTTGGTCCAATTTTCAATGTTTTCAAACGAATTTATAAACAAAGTCCTTTTTTATTTGTACACGATATTAAAATTTAAAAATGTGATTTTGAAAGTTTAGGCGCACGAAAATAAAACAGTCATATTGGCGAAAACATTTTCTTGTTTATTCATAGTTATTTAATAAAAATCACAACTTTGGAAGTTGTTTTTTTTGTTCGTCATAATGTTTGCTTTAAACAACTTTTCTCTGAAAAAATCAATTGGTTTTGATGTGTGACTTTTTTTTGAATACATAATTCATATAATAATTTTTCTCGTTCCTTTTCTCTAGTGATTCGGTTTTTGTATGGTTTTGCAACTGTTTTATGGGTTTATAAATTGCGGAATAAATTTGTAACAATTTTTTACCACACTGAACTGATTTTTTTTTGTAATTGCCTTGGTGGTTGCAGTTTTTTTTATTGCTCAACTGTGACCTACATTTCTTGGCAATTAATTTTCGACTGGTTTTACCATTTCTATGTTTATTTTTTTAAATTTTATTGTTTAAGCTCGGTTTATTAAAATTTAATTCTCTTTTAAAAGACTATGAAATTCGATTTTGGCCCAAAGCAAGCAATTGAAGGTTATAGAGTTAATTTTTAAGCCTATTTTACGCTTAACGAGCTGGTCCCATATTCTTCAATATACATACACGACCAAACCACTCTTCACAAAACGTTGACTGCGAAAACAAAATATAATGCCAAAAAATTTTAAAAATTTTTTTAAAAAGTGCCGTTCGAAAGGTGTCATCCATTTATAATCTTATAAAACCATTTTTCCCAAAAATTGAGATAAACAAAAACTATTCATGAAAATATTTTTTTTGAGCTTTAAAAAAGGGCTTCCAAGCAGTTTTTTTCAATTATTTGAACAAAGAATTATAAACTTTAAGGAAAAAAAAAGCTTTATTTGGGATGAAACTTAACTTAAACTACTTAAACTTTAACTAATTTGTTTTGGAAAATAAACAGAAATAAGTGTTTTGTGAAAAAATGGTTCAATGAGATTATAAATGGATGACACCATTTGAAAAGGCAGAAAAAATTGAACAAATTTGATGTTTTAAAATTTTCTTAAACATAAGCTAACCATCCTATCGGGTCGGATTTACATATTTTTATGCCCGGATTTCTTTAATTAAAAAATTTTTGCTCATTTTGAATTCCCGGGACGGCATTTTTTTGGAAAATTTTTTGGCAACGAATTTTTTCTTCAAATGATATCATTACGAAGAAAAATTGACTGAAGAAAAGTTCGTGCATAGCCCGATATATCAGATCATATGGTTCCTCAAGCTTGTAAAACAAAGTAATAATTATTATTTTGTATGTTTTTTGATCACATGGAATGTTTGTTCCAACCACCTTTTCCTGATGCCCACTTTTTTTTCAATCATTGAACTTTTAAAATCTAATCGCGCAATCGATTTTCGACGCAAAAAATTGAAATTTTATTTAAATTTTTTTCTTATCGTCTTTTATAATCTCATTTTTTTGCTTTTACTAACCCCTTCTTTGTTTTGCAATTGTTGTTTTGCCTCTTGTTTGATCGGGAATTTAAAATTTTTTGATGGGAAATTTTAGACTCATTTTTTTAATTTCCGGTACAAGCTTCATAGAATTTGTTGAACTGCATTTTTTTAAGATGACATTAAACTAATTAAGGGTTGAAATTTGAGTTTAAGTTTTATGGCTCCAGTCCTCAAATCGGGTTTTATTAAACTTATTTTTTTGTGACTCATAATTGAATGCTTATTGTGATCTACTTAACTGTCATTAGTTGTTCTTTAATTTTTTTTAGCGCGAAATTTTCATGCATTTTTAACACAATTTTACATCATTTTATTAATTTTTGAATTTAGAAATATGATTTGGATGGCTTAATTATTTTAATTATTTTTTTTAACACTTTCAACCTTTTACCGCTTAACGATTTGGCTGGCAACGACCAAAAAAATGTCAGCCGTCGAGCGCTTGGCGCAACTGGAGCAAATCTACTTATCCGGTGCACCTTATGACACTTCACTCTCATTGGAGACCCTGCTTGACTCGCTAGTCTGTCTGTATAATGAATGCCTTAGCTCAACGCTACGCAAAGAAAAATCGATTGCTGAATTTGTTGAATTTGGTGAGGATTTGCTCGTTCTGCATGCTTTTTGCTATATTTTTTGCTATTTTTTTAGCCAAACCAATTGTTACGCGAGTGAAGGCGTTAAGGTTGTCTCGCGATGATTTTGAAGTGCTTAAAGTGATAGGCCGAGGTTCGTTTGGTGAAGTTGCCGTCGTGCGTCTAATCAATACAGACAAGGTTATTTAACTTTTTTCACGGCGCTTTTTTAACCTTGAATTGTGTTCAGGTGTACGCCATGAAAATTCTTAACAAATGGGAAATGCTAAAAAGGGCAGAGACGGCGTGTTTTAAAGAGGAGCGCGACGTCATGGTGTTTGGAGACCGCCGCTGGATCACTAACTTACACTACGCTTTTCAAGACGAACGCAATTTGGTATTTTTGTATAAAATTTGAAAGAAATAACTGTTGCGTTTTTCCGATTTCAGTATTTAATTATGGATTATTATGTCGGTGGAGATTTGCTTACGCTTTTATCCAAATTTGAAGTTCGAATACCCGAGGGAATGGCGAAATTCTACATTGCTGAAATGATACTCGCCATTGATTCAGTCCATAAACTGGGGTACGTCCACAGGTACGTTTTTGCTTAGCTTTCTTGATTACGGGCTATTCTTTTTTTTTCAGAGATATTAAGCCGGACAATGTTCTGCTGGATATTGCCGGGCACATTAAACTTGGCGATTTTGGCAGTTGTCTTAAGAGGTGTGAAGATGGGACGGTTCGCGCAACAACGGCCGTTGGCACGCCCGACTACATTTCACCCGAAATTCTTGATCATTTGAACGCTTGTGGACAGGTTTTTGGGATTAGAGGTTTTTTTTAAAGAAAAGTGCAATATTTTTTTAGGGAATTGATGATGGTAGGGACGGTACGCGCCGAGTGTGACTGGTGGTCTTTGGGCATTTGTATGTTTGAGATGATTTTTGGTGAGACGCCTTTTTATGCAGAAAGTCTTGTTGAGACTTACGGAAAAATTATGAATCACGAAGTGAGTTTATTTATCGTTTATTCTTTTTGGCTTTGTTATTAATTAATTTTTTTAGGAAATGTTTGAATTCCCAGAGGATTGCGATATTAGTGACGAAGCCAAAGACTTGATTATGAGGCTGGTTTGTTCTCGGGACCGTCGTCTCGGTGTACATGGCTTGGAAGACTTTCGACATCATCCCTTCTTTGTGGGGATTGATTGGGAAAATATTCGCGAATGTTAGCTTTTGCTTTGTTTTTTCTGTTTGATTAACTGTTTTTAGGCGAACCGCCCTACAAGCCAGAGGTTTCTAGTCCTACCGACACTTCGAATTTCGACGTTATTTCCCCCGATTTTACTCCCTGTGTAAATTGCTTAAAAATTTGTTGCATTTTTGATTGCTAAAGTTTTGCAATTTTTTTAGAATACTCAGCCTCCGTGTGTAACCGCGCCGTTTACTGGTCATCATTTGCCTTTTATTGGCTTTACTTATACTCATGGAAGGTTAATTTTTAAAATTTGTTATACTAATGTTAGCTTATTTAAAATTTCTTTTAGTGTATTTTCGGATTCGAGGAATATCAGTGAATTAAGTGCGACTAATCCCAGAAATTTGACGAACAATGACTCTACAGCTTTTTTTTGTGAACGCTTGCAGGAGAAGAATTCAATTTTGCAGACTAAACTTAAAAGTATTACAATTTTTTTGTCTAAATTATTCAAAAAATTGGCTGAAACGGAATTTTTTTGTTATTTTTAGTTGCTGAGTCGTTTGACATTAGCAGTATTGATTATTCGTTAATCCTCGAGGAAAGGCGGTTTCCCGAAGCCAGTAATGTCACTGGTCGAAAAGCTTCCCTAACTCATGAGCAAGTTGCACAATTAAAAGATGAAATTCAAATTTTGCGCCGAAGACTGGAGGACGAGCTCAGCTTAAAGGACAGGCCGGCCAAGGAGGCGAATGTCGAGGAGTTAGAAAAAAAGCTGAAAGACGCCAAAGACAAAAATTGCCAATTGATTTTGGATAAACAAGACCTCCAAAAGGTTAATTGATTAGTTTGTGTTGGATAATGACGGTTATTGAGTTAATTTTAGGAAGTAGAGGATATTTCTGAACGATTAACGTCTCAGACTGAAAGAGCACAAGCTGCTATGCGCCAACGCGACGTTGCACTTCGGGACTTTGAAGAGGTATGTTGCGGTTTTTATTTGGCATCATTTTGTTAATTATTTTTTTTAGGTTAACTCTTCTTTGATTGAAGAGCGGTCTAAACTGAGCAAGATTGAATGTTTATTAAAGGATCAAGAAAGTTTGTGCAAACAGCTTCAAGAAAAATCCGATGTGTTTAAAAATGACTTGCAGTCTGCGTATCCGGTTTGTTTTTTAAGAAAAATTAATTGTGATTTGTCAATATAACTGTGTGCGATAATGATTTTTGCATTTTAAAACTATTTGGTTTAATTTATATGTCAAGTAGAGTAACTAAGGCTTTAAAGCCACATTACGAGTTATATAAATGAGCTTTAAGCTTTTTATGACTACTGTAAGGTTTACCTAAATGCTACAAGAGAAGCGCTATTTTAATTCTTTCTATTTCACTGTAATTGAATCTCGGCTAAAATTTTTACTCTAATAGTTAATTGTTTAAGTGTAAATTAAAAATTAAATTTATTGCAATATTTTACGAAAATTATTATATTTTAGCGAAAGCCTTGTTGGAATCACACTTCATTGTTGTGCAAAAAGATTTAGAGTCGGAGCGTGCAGCCAAAACCATAATGGAAGCAAAACTTGCTTCTATTTCAACCAATGAAAAAAATGATTCTGCTTTGGCTGATAGCGAAGCTAACAATAATTTGAATAATACTGAAGAGATCTGTCGGTTGAACGATGAATTGTCAAAGCTACAGGCTCGTTTCAACGAACAGCTCGTACTCGAGGAATCGCAACGCATTGAAGTAGTTGAACAATGGAAGGTGAGTGCAATTTTTGTTAGCTGATATTCATGTTAATTAATGGAATTATTTAGAAACAAGTTGAAGACTTGCAAAACTTGCTCGAGGAACAACAACATGAAATACAAACGATTAAAGGCAGCCACGAGGACGAAAAAATATCTTGGAACAAACAGCACCAGGATCATTTGCTTAGCGTTGAGGTGTAATTTTTGCATTGATTAATTAGATATTTTTACAGTGTTTCTTTTTTTTAGAGATTGTATACGAATCGTGTAAAAGTGGTGGAAGTTGACCTTTTTGATGCCAAGCAAGAGAATGAAGCCCTTCGTGTGGATAACATTCGGTTGCAAAACGAGCTGGGCACACAGTCGGGTTCTTTGAGCGCCAACCAAGTACAAGAACTGCTGCAAATGGTTGCCGATGAAAAGGAGTCACGCCAGCTGCTTCAGGTTTGAATATATTTTTAATAAAAATGTTGTTTGAATGATTTTGTTTGTTCAGGATTTGGCGTGTCGATTGACTGGCGACTTGGAAGGTCTAAAGAATGCTCATTCAATGTCGAACAGTTTGTTTTTTTTTGGGGATTATTAATTAGTTTAAATGTTAGTATGTTTTAGTTTATTCAAACGCGGCCTCTCCTGCACCAACAGCTAATTCGAATATCGTCCTCAACTCGACTAACACCGAGCGCACGTGGGGCTCACGCCGCATGAACAAACAGGCGAAATACGGTCGGTTTGAAGCCCAGCAATATTTGGAGGCAGAGATTCGCGCCAAACAGCAAGCGCTTGATGAGCTGAGGACAACAAGGACTCGTTGTGACGAAGTTGAAAAAGAGCTATTTGAGGCGAGGCGTAAGGTTTGTTATTGTCCAATTTTTTGGTTTTGTTTACTCTTTTGTGATTGGACGAGTAGGAGGGGCAGAGAGAACGGGCGTTTTAAATTAATAGTATTTGTGTAGGTTTCAAAAATTTAGGCCTTTCAGTGATATTTGTCTTATAATTTTAAGTTTTTGGTTGTATTAGTGGATAATTTGGAACTGTTGCTGCTAATTTGCTCAAAAAATAAATGTTTTTTTAAAACTTTTTCATTTTCTACAGTAGTTTAATTCATTTTGGTTATTTTTATCTCCGAAAATTTAATTTTAGGTTAAACAATTGAAAGAGGAGGCAGATCGAACGAACCACGAAAGCAATTTTTTGCGCCAGCAGTTGGCCTTTAGTCGGACAACGACTATGGCATCAGTTTCCAATCGACCATCGGACATGCCCGATTTACTGATTGACTCGCAATCACATCATGGCGGAAGAGCAGGCGGTGCCGCAAATAACTCCAACTTTTTCAATTCGTTTGCCAGCCCTTCGACTAGCGAATTTAGCGCTTTTACGACGAGTATTTTTTTTTGATTTTTGCTTGCTTAATTAGAAATATATTTTTATTAATGTAGGGACTCGTTACGCTCCAGACTGTGAATACGAAAGTCCTATTTACTCGCGGAACCATCAGCAGTTCAACGCTAGTCTGAATAGCAGTAGTTCAAACTTCCAATTCCCGCCCAACACTCTGTCTTATCCGTCCGTGACTTCACACCACCACTCGGCGTCTCCTTCACAACACATGCCACTGTATGACAATGCTCCAACACAACAATTGAAGCAGCAGCGGTATGTGATGCCGACGCCGTCGTCAGTTTTCCACGCCCCATCTCACCTCCACCAAAATAGTCATCACCACGGGCGTGGCGCCAGCCCAAAGGTTATTTCTTTTATATTTGGTTTTGTGTTGCCAATATTTTTGATAAGTTAACAGCAGTCTTGGTTCATTAACGCTCTTAAATTTAAATTCTATTTTTCCTTTCCTGGCGTGAGACAACATGAAAATAGCATTGGAAATGAAGAGAGTTAATAAACCATTACCTAACACTGTTAATAGAGCTGATATTTTAGTTGTTCGCATTCTGTCCAAGTTTTAGTGTAGACTTGTCTTATTGTAACTTTAGGAAAGTTGATTTTGCTTATAATTATTTTGTAATGTTGCAGTTCTTTTTTGTTGGTTTATCGAAATATTTGGGCTTTTTAGCACTACTTTTAAACCGAATTTTTTGAATAATTATTGTGATTTTTATTTTTTTTGTTTATTTTATTATTTATCAAAAATGTAATGTTGAGATCATAAAAGAGGCATTATTCTGTTTTTTTTATTTTGGACAGATATTCGCACAGGCTAGAGCCTTCTTACCGAAGTGACTTATTTATTTTTTAGGTTTTACAGTCATTGAATAATGCATTAAACGGCAAAGGCCATCGGTTTGTGCATGCTTGCCTAAAGGCGCCGACAAAGTGCGTGTCGTGTACTTCAATTCTTGTGGGCTTTGATCGTCAGGGTGTGTCTACCCTTTTTTTGTTTCTCTGATGTTTTTTTTTTCTCTAGATTATTTTTGGCAACGTTTATTTCAGGTATGTTCTGTCAGGATTGTCAGGTCTCGTGCCATGTGAATTGTGTATCGAAGGTGCCGCCTGACTGTCCTGTGCCGATTGAACAACGCCGTCCTGATGGCATTGACCCGTTGAAAGGTACTGGCACCGCCTATGAAGGCGCAGTCAAAACACCCAAGCCGAACGGCGTGAAACGCGGCTGGCAGACAACGTACGTAATTGTATGCGACTTTAAGCTGTATCTCTACGATTGTGCAGTTGACAAGCACGGCAAGCCGATCAACATTGAGCCATACATTCGACGGGTAGGAGATTTTTGTGCATAGAGACGTCCAATGAGGGAATTTTGTTGTTTTTGTTTAGGTTTTGGATATGAAGAATCCGGAATTTCGCGTGAGTAACGCAACAGAGAACGACGCAATTCACGCCTCCAAATCGGATCTTCCAAAAATTTTCAAAATTGCCTTTTCACAAATTCAAGATTCTGCGTCGGTTAACGACACCGATACGATTGGGTCGTCGGGCTCCGGCATGAACATGAACAGTGGTGGAGGTGATAGTGGAGTTGTGATGAAGCAACACGCGCTTCTAATGGCCGAATCTCCGGAGGTTGGATTTTTTTTAGAGATTTTGAGTCATTTTTGCCATTTTTTTTGCAGGAAGCCCGCAAATGGGTTATTGCACTAACCGAACTGAGAAATTTGTTTTCGCGCTCTGGTCTTCCCGACAAAAGTGTTTTTGTGGCCCGAGAATTGTGCGACGTCTCATCTTTGCCGATCCTACGCAACGCGCAGTGTACAGCATTGATTGATCGCGAGAAGTTTGTGGTCGGCTTTTCTGACCACGGCCTTATGTGCGTTGAGTTGGAGCGCGAGGTAGAGAATTTTTTTAATTTTTGCGACTTATTGACTCGAAAAATGTTTTGTTTTAGTCGATGACACCAGTGGGCGGAGAAAAGGAAAACAATAAGCGCAACGTGGAAGAAGTGGAGTATGTGGTCGAAGAACAGGTAATTTACATTGAGCTCTAAAAATTGGGCTTTGCTTCTCCGACTTTTCATGAGATTGTAGCGGTAGGACTCCTAGTAGTAATAGTGGACCGAGGTTTTTGAGACCTTTAATGATAATGTACAGTGTAACACTTTAATTATTGGCTTTTAGGATAGTAAGACGCCGGTCATATTGTCATATAGAAAAAAAAAGAGCAAACAAATTCAAATTATAAAAATTAGTGTATTTTATTTTATTTATTTCTGACGCGAATACATTAAACATCAAAATACGTGCAGTACTATATATTAAACTATAAAATTGTTTTTTTCCGATATAATAATTTTTATTTTTATATTTTGCATCATTTTGTCCGATATATTTTTTTGTCTAGCGTTTTTTCATCTCTGCGTATTTTTGTCCTTGCTCACACTTCAGACTATTGTTCATTTGTAGTTCATATTAAAGTAATCATGCGTATTTATTCTGCACTACTGATCATCAGTCAGAAGGAATTTGCCATTCTATTCAATGTTAACTATTTCTTCTAACTTTCAATTTTTTTTTGCTGGGTTTTGGCTCTCTTTTTTTCCGGATGTTTGCCTTTTGCCAATTATCATAATTTTGCCTTTAGTTGCTAATTGCCTTGATCGGTGGAACAAAGGACCGCCACATTCGGTTGATTCCGACTGCAGCACTGGACGGTCGCGATTTAAAGTGGATCAAAGTGAATGATACGAAGAATTGCCATTTGTTTTGCTATGGTCGCGCCAAGGGCTGCAGCGACGGGCGGACGGCGGGTATAGCCGGCATCTACTACTTTGCTGTGGCAATTCAAAAGTCGGTGATCGTCTATCAAATTGACCGCTCCGAACGCCGACACAGGAAGTTGCGCGAGCTGGCGATGCCCGGTCAGGCGCAGTCATTGCGGATCATCAACGGCAAACTGTTAGTCGGTTATCCAAGCAGTTTTCGTATGTGGGATCTGGTGGACAACACGCAGACTTGTTTGTTTTTTTTGTTTTATTTTTTGTTGGCAAAATTGAGCAACGGATGTATCTGTTTTTCAGCTTTGGTTAATTTGGAAGATGGCTCGTTGCAGTTCCTCAATCAAACGCTGCACGACGCTGAAATGATTATAAGCGTGAACGGCGACGACGACATGCGCGAATTCCTGCTTGTCTTCCAAAAGTTGGGAATTTACGTCGACTCACAGGGTTTGTGATTTGGATTGGAGTTTGGCAGAAAGGTGAGAGGGTTGTATGGTTCTTTTAGCCGATTTTAATTTTTTTACTCTTAAAGGAGAATATTTAAAAAATTTTTAATTTTCGTGCGGCTTCTGTACTGTTTTTTAAGACACTTGCCTTCAAATATTTTTTCCAATAAAATTTTTACGCATAAATTACCGCTTTTGCTATTTGTTTTTTCCTTTGCGCCAATTTTCAAATTTTTATAAAATTCCAAGTCTTTGCCTCTTCTTGAGCCAAATGTCTTTGCGACTAAGTGTTTGGCCGTTTTTTGCTGTAGTTTTACAACTTTAATTAGCTTTTATTGTTTGTTTTTGATCAACGAAAAATTGATGGCTGTATTGACATATGTTTTCAATAATCCTACTTTGTTTTAAACGCGGTTTTTTTATTGCCTTAAAAATGGACTATTCAATGGAGAAGTCTAATCAATCACGACTAAATGATACTTTAATGATTGTAGCCGGAAAATCTTTGACGATAATTTTTGTTCTTTAGGCAGGCGATGCCGTGCCCAAGAGCTAATGTTTCCTTCAAAGCCAACAGCCTTTTCATATATGCAGCCATACCTGTGCCTGTTTTCGGAATACCAAATCATTGTTTTCAACGTTGTCACAGCCGAATGGATTCAGACGATCAATGTGCGACGAGCGCGCCCGCTGAACAAGGAAGGCAGTCTGGTATTGTGTTATGTTGTCGACATGCCGCATCTCATTCTGCTTGGCACACAGGGTTTGTATCTTTTTTTTTGGGGAAAACTTTGCCTTAAATGTTTGTGTTTTGGTTTTAGCGGACAACGATAGTGTACTCTACGTGCCGGAAAACTTTCAGCCATTGGCGGCCAAAGGTGTGCAGAAGCGGCGTCGAAAATTCTCAATGAAGACGGTCAAAGACGATTTCAGGTAATAAAAATGACCATTTATTTTTGGATTTGGGTGAGCAACTTGCGTTTTCTTCAGTAAAAACGACCGGCGGAGCCAATTGCCGATCAGCGGACCATCCGACTTTATTCACGTCGTGCACATGGGCCCGAACAACGTTGCCGGCCTGCAAAATCTCATTGAACTACGCAATCCTAACAACGCTAGCAGCAACACAAATTTGAGCACGTCGAGTGGAAGTGTCGGCAATATGGCCAGCTTTTCACAGACCCAGTCGTCGAGTGGACTCCAGGAAAAGGTATCGAAAATTTTGGTGAAATTATATTTATTTGGGCAGTGGTATTTGCTTGTGTTTTTTTATGTAGATGAAGTATATCATTAATCCGATTATGCGCTCCTCCAGTATCACATCGCAGCCCGCAATGAACCAACAGCACGGATGCAATCCACTGTTGCAGGTTGTAAGGAGTGCTGCGGGGGATCAGCGCCCACTCAGTGCGCACAGCCAGAATTCTGAAGGTCTGTTGGTTTACTTTTTATTCGTTTTCATTGTTGTTGGTTGTTTGTTGTATGACTGTGGTTAACAGTATTTTGGGAATTTAAATGTTTGTTGTTTCGTATGTTTACCTTTTCGGAGGTAAGAGAAGGGGGTCAAGAGTTCGAACCCCGCTGGGAGCCAATTTATTTTTTCTTCTTACATTGTTTTCACTGTCGTTTATACAGTCCGTTAAGAAACTTTAGGCTCACCCATAAAAATTGATAAAAACATAATTTTTAACCGTTAACTTTTAATATATTTTTTTCAATGAATATAAAAAGTAAAATAAAAAAAAAACTACACATTATTGTATCAGTATCAAATAAGGTAACAGGATAAAGGCCTGACTTTTAGAAAATCTTGAAAAACTTGTGTTAATAGACATTTTGCATTTATATTTTTTAACAATAACAATAATAATAACAATAATTTCAAAACTGTTTAACAAATTAATAATTTATTTTGTCTCCGTTATGTGTCAGAACTTCAGTTAATCGCTTTGGCTGCTGTCAACCAACTTGTTCAGCTCATTTCGTTGAATTTTATTTTAAGCTTAGGCGAGCAAGCTGGCCATGGGAGGAGGTTAATGTTGTGGTGTGGCATCCAGTCCATGGTGTTGTTTCGGCGGCGGTTGCTTACATGAATTAGAGCATTGTATTGTTGGTAAGTCATCTGCAACTCATCTTTTTCTTCTTAATACGGGATCAATCGGTTTTCCAACATTTCTTGATAAGAAACGCTGTCCCACTAGCATTTTGCAAAAGTCAATTAAAGCTTGCCTTGGGCGTTAAATGCACCTCAAACCATAACCAATTTTCTGCCGCCTTGTCGTGTCGAAAAAAGACGTATTTCTTGCCGGATTAAATGCCAATAATGTGTAAGCCCGACTGGTCCATCGAGGTTACATTTTTTTGTCGCTAAAAATCACATTTTAAAAAATTAAAAATTTTTTAACTGATTATTGTGTAGTATTTTTTATTTTACTTTTTAAATTTATTGAAAAAAATATATTAAAAGTTAACTGCTAAAAATTATGTTTTTTTCATTTTTTATGGGTGAGCCTAAAGTTTCTAAACAAACTAGTCCTCGTTTTTAGTGCTTTAGGCCAAGCCTATAAATGTTGATAAAAAGTTATGTTTTCTATTTTAATTTGTTTTGCCGTCTTAAATTGTGCTCGTTTTACAGTATTTTGAAATTTGCACAAAACTTTTGGCGTAATTTTACAAGGGGGTCGAGAGTTTGAACCTTGCTGAGAGCCCATTTATTTTTTTTACATTTATTTCACTGTAGACCTTGTTTTCAGTGTTTTGGGCCTAAGCTTACTTTATAAATATTGAATGGTTTTTAATTTTTGTTGGAAATAAAGGTGTTGAAGGTTCAAACCCCGCTGGGAGCCAATCAATTTTTTTTTATTAAAATTTTTTTAAGTTTAGGCGTTTTACAATTGCTTTCTATTATTACCCTAAGTAGATCATCTAATATTTTTATTTTTTTAGGATCTTCATTAGGCAAAGATGGAAAGTTAAATGGATCAACAAACAACAACAAAACTTCTTTATTGGCTTCCTCTTTTCACGACCAAGGCTCCGACAACTATTACATGGTTTGTAATTTTCTTTTGTTTTTTGCTTATGAAGACTTTTACTTTTGTTAGTTTTAGGAACCTATTTTCAAGCCTTCTGTGTCGAGTGCCAACAACAAAATGTCTGCATTATTTACAGAGGGAGTGGGCGCCTCCGCTGCCGACTTACTCATTTTGTCTTCCACTTCATCGCAAAACTCACCGAACGCCTTGAAGTCAGAGTGGAAACGCATCGTCAGCCTTCAGCAACATCACCGCCTTTATCAAAAATTGGTACTACTATTACTACAACAACTACTACTCAGTCGCCGCCTTACTCCCAGTAATTTTCAACAACAAGGGTCTTTTCTTTTATATATTTATATATTTTGAATTTTTTTACTGATTTTTTTTTTGATGTGAAATTTTTTAGATAATTTCTCCTTTACTCTTTCTATAGGAGGGCAAAATTTTTTTAGGGGGGGGAGATCATTTTTAAATTAAAATGTTTTATAAATTGTATTTTTTTTGCTGAAAACCATTTTTTATTAGCCTTTGTTTTTTTCTGTATTTTTTTGGTGCTTAAAACTTGTATATATTTATTGTATTTTGACCAGTGTTTCGGTAAATGATCCGTAACCCTCTCAATAGTCATTGCTATTTTCTTTCTTTGATGTGAGACAAAGAAAAATAGTATACGAAAACCAGAGGGTACTTGAGCCATTACACCACTACTGTGGGGGAGGGGGGAGATGGAATTGCCGATTGTGGCATGTCATGTTTAATTACTCTTTATTCAGTGTACTAATTTAAATTGAATTTATTGGTTAAGAAAATAGTAATTATCGAATACGTTGAACGAGTTTCTTAAGATGCGTGCTGAGTATAGCTTGGAAAACTGGTGGACTTCAAATCGTGAAACTATGTCTTAAGTACTTTTTTTGTTAGAGGTAAATTATTTGGTTGGGGCAAGAAATTGGGAATTGGTGTAGACCTAGCTGAAATCAGCTCGGACTTTAAACAACTCACTCGTTTTTTTATTCTTTTTTTCCTTGTCTAACGCCATAAAGAAATAAAACTTGACAATGCGTTGACAATTGAAAAACTTACGGTGCTATTACCCACTACTGGTGTAGGGTATCGTAGTTGGCTTACCGTAACAAAAATGGGATTGCAACACACTATTTTTAGTGTGTTGTTTTGGATTTTTGCGCGGGCCAATAACACAAATATTAATATTATGGAGCGCCAAGTTTTTTTTCTGTCTTTTTGCGGCTTGTTTGTGCTCTTAAAAACTTAAACGTGGTTGTTTTTTTTTCATAATATATTATTTTCTTTTCGTATTTTTTTGATAGTTTATGGTCTGTTTTGCGCTATTCAGTTGTTTTTACTATTTTCCCTTTTCTTAAATTGCAAAACTGATAGACGTCGGATTGCCGTAACTTGCCCCTCCAATTTCTGTTTTGAAGTTTTTAAAAAATAAATTAAAAGATTTTATTATATAAATTTTGAAAATTTACGAAAAAATAATTTTATTTATAAATACACCTTTGTTGGGGCATTGGAAGAGGTAATTTTTTGACTGCTAGCGAATTAAAGCTGTTTTTGTTTCTTGTGGGCTTCAGATTGTAGGCTTGTAAGCCGTTAGCCGTGAGCATTAACTCATTGGCTGCTTTTTAAATCACCGACAGTTAAAAGATTTGTGTTGGCCATGCTCCCAGAGAATTCAAAATTGTATCAAACATATCACAGCATTGTAGATATAATAATGTCGCCCTTAAGCCCCGCCTTTCCGCCGTCTCCAAACATTCTTCCTAGTTTACACAAACATTCATTTATGTCATTGCGAATCGTCAGATTACACTTGTAGTAGATGGCGATGCGAATCGCGCTCGTGAACATGTAGACAAACGAGACCATGTCAGAGACTAATGATAACAAAATGTGTTTTATAATTTAAGTCGCCAAAAATAAATGGGCTTACACGTTGTGTGAAAAGTCGACGCCAGGTTCGGCTCAATGGGATCCTTCAACAAGTCCGAGTTCGACCTAAAACATTCGATAAACAAGTTAAGTGATCAGTGGATTCCGCAAAAAAAATTACCTCTCAAGTATAGTAAGAATGAGGTGAAGCGTGTTGCTTACCAAATAGCTAGTCACAATACACACCATTGTGAATATAGCGTTTCGCAGCGGCAGATTAACTCGGGTAGAGCAGGAAATCTTGCGTATCAATGAATACGAGTCTTAATTATGGATTACGATTGTAATTTAAAGGCTTAAGTCATACTGCAAGAAAAAGTCTTAAGGGCGTAAGTTTTGGAATTAGACTCTAATTTTGTGCTAAACCCGATTGTATGTCATATTACGATTTTTATTTGGACAAAACTGGGGTTTGTTGCGCCGACATTCGTTTGGTTGGATTTCATTTTAATAAAAAAAACTTGAATTTGAATTTCAAATTTTTAACTTTGGCAATCGTTTTCAACACTATTAAAAACCATAAATTTGATAAAAAACAACTCGTTGTTAGTACATTAAAAGCCCTTGTGCGGCTAGACAAAAAGTCTTGCTTAATTTTAGCCGTTATCGCCTAAAAAATGGCGCTGATAAACATCAAAAATCGGCTAGCAAAAAAAGTTTCGCTTCTAAGTTTTCGCTCATAGCCAAATGGTAGTCTTTTAAAAACATGACGCAGGTTCACATTCCATGCCAGTCCGTTTTATTTTTTTCAATTTTAATTAATTTATTGAGAAAATTTATTATGACCAAGTCCCGTTTAGAAAGTCAGCGAGCGGTTCACGCTGTTTCCTTGTTACAATTTATACCTAAGCTCAGATTCCGTTTTGGTGAAGATGATTCTGAAGAACACAACTGTGTCGAGTTTCTAGCGGAGTTCAATACGACGCTTAGATTTTCGGGCAGTTTCTCTGTGTCCAGCCGCATTTTCAATAAACGCTTTACAGTCACCTGAATAAATTTGACACAAATTTGATCTTTGGCATACACACACAATTTGATCTTTGGCATACTGTGCGACTTACAAAATTAAAGATGAGTAAGACAAAGAAAGGCACAACGGTTTGAGCAATTGACAACAGGTGGAAGTCATAAATGTAGTAGGCGAGACTGTCCTGTACCCAAGGCGCAACGCCCGCCGATTTGGTGCGAAAAAAGTCGTCGCACTTTGGGTGGTCGTAGATTCGAGTAGCCCACACCGTCGGCAAACGCAACGCTACACAAATCAGCAACGACACAACAACCGTCACGTACCGACCGTACACACTGTACATTCGTCTGAGCAGTCGGTTGCGCCTAAACCAATATAATTATTATGGTCAAATATGAATATGAATTGGATAAATATTAGATTGGTTCATAATATTGCGTCTTATTTTTTCTTTTTCTATTTTTTCTTGTCGAAGTAATTATGCAATGACCTAATAGCAATGCGTAAAGTTAAGGAAAAACAACGTACATATTCCCTGCTGACCAGACAAATCGCTCAAGCGTCGCAAAGATCAGCATGTATGGGATGGCGATTTGAGTAATCCGGCTGGTCACAAACGCCGGCACAATGTAAATGTAATAGAGAATAAAAAGGCTCTGAAATTAATTATGCATGTTTCGAGTGTCTTCATTTTTTGTATTTTTGCGACAGTTGGAAAGTACTGGGCCAAATGGAATCTATTGTAAAAAAATGGTACACCTATGTACAATGCAGTCCAAATATTCTAATTTTAAAATCTTTGCTACCAAAAGCACGCAAAAATTTAAACTTGAAAAATTCATCTAACTTACTTTTATGTGCAAATAAACAATGGCGGCGTCGGCGCCAAACAACAATATATACACAGTGCAAATGATTGCATCGAGAAGCGCCAATATGCTGGGGTAAAGCGTAGGCGGAGTATTTTCATACTTTCTGGTGACAAATATGATAAACAAAAATACGTTGGCGATCGCGCCAATCAATGCAATCAACGAACTGATTGAGACAAAAAGGAATCGGAACATTGTGTAGTTCTCATACTAAAAATTACTCTTTGATAAATTATATTATTTTGAAAATAATAAAATATAAATACCTATTCGCAAAACACAGGCTATTTGACAAAAAATAAGCAAGGTCAAAAAAACACTGGTCGAAAAAAACCGGACAATTAGAGGCATAATTTTGTAGTAAAAGTTTTCGAAAACATAGCGTTTGAAAACGCCACAGAAACACCCTTTCAAAGGGCAATTTAAAAGATACAAGCTGATAACCATGTATTTTAAGTCAGTCTTATGTCTTAGAAAAGGCATTCCAGCGGTTGGCAGCTTGTCGTAGTTACTCCTGTGGTGAACGGGGGCGCAAGATAATTATGTAGTCATTTATTGTAATAAACGTAACAATATTATTTGTATTGTTTAACACCACAATTATGATTAAAGTAAATATAGTGGAACACCGCTACACTATTGGCCAAGCCAATATTATAACTACGATTGATCACCCTACTAAAAATCAATTTTCCAACACTATCTTAAGTTTCCTCCCACCATTCCACTATAATTCAAAGAGCCTTGAACACATTTGAAAAACTGAAAAACGCACATAAACAAAGATTTGAACACAGCTCGGAAATCTTTGTCTAAAATTGTTTTGTGGTCGAGTGGTAGTGTTACTTTAATAAAAACACAATACAAGTTTACTACAAGTAAACGTGAAACAAAAAAAAATTTCATAAATAACCAAGGTAAAATTAGGCTTATTTAAAAAATTTTATTGCAAGACCTAGAGCTTTCATTTGAGCCCGAAATAAGTACATGTAATTTCACACAAAATTGTATGATTTTGAGAACCACTTCAACTTTAATTAGTAAAACCCCACTGATAATCTTTTCTTTGTGAGACAATAAAAACGGATAACCTCTCCACAAATCTGCTCCTCCTCCTCTTCCCACTCAACCAAAACGTCGTTCGCGCTTGTGATTGAATTGTTTTTTTCTGGCAACAAGCCGTAATCAATGGTCGGCGACAAATTTGCGGATGAAGTTGTCGCTGCATAAATATTGTTTTGGTTGGTCAATAAAGGCAGTAAGGTTGAGGAAAATAGCGGGAGAAACGGCAAATGCTCAACGACACTCATTTTGCAGAGGGAATTAATATTTGATTTTTGCACAAAAAATAGTTGGTATTAAATTGAGCCAAGGGCGGACGGTTGCGCACAAAGCATATCAGAATACTTCAATAAGTCGGCTAAAAATAAGAATCATTAGTTCATCAATTATAAGCAAAATTTAGGTAAAACGCCATTCAGCACTTATTTACTTATGATTTGATTGAAACATGTATTAAGAAATCAGTACCATTACGATTAAATAGGGAATTTTACCGGTAGGTGGACAAAAGAAAGTCGGACAAAAAAGCGTTCGTTATACAAACTTTTGTTTTTGAATTTTGCATCATTTTGTCCTAGAGCCTGAATTATCAATTCGGGGCAATTTCAATAAGCCGTCGTGATCAATTCACAACACACTTAGAAATTGTGGCATACAAGTTCAGCTTATCGCAAATTGACCTGTCGTAAATTCGCAGTGTTATCAATTGACAATCGCAACTATAACGGCATTGGCGGTCACTAATTTATATAGCCACGAATCAACGTGCCCTCATACATAATTATATAAAAAAAACCCAACGCCGCGCTATAAATCCTTGCCAATTGTTGTGATTACCATTTCAGCACATTTGCGCTAGGTTTGAAAATGGAAGAGAAAAAATTAAAAAAACAGACGAGCCAAGGATCAATTGTTTAGGGAGTTTGGTTAGCTTTCAGGCTTAAACTTACTTTTCCCCTTACATTCTCCCTCTTCACTCCCAACCAATAAAGTACATCAAAAGCAGCTTTAAAGTATTTAAAGCATCCCAACTGCATTTTGAAGTGTACTTCAAAATTGAAAGGCCTGTTGCGTACTCACTAAAATAAATAAATAATTAAAAAGCAGAAAGATTAAAAAAGGATAAAAAACTGAGAGGCTATTTATATCCTAATGGAGTTAAACTAAATGTATGCATTGTCAGTAATAAAATTTAATGCCATAGACAAATAAATGAAAAGCACAGGCGGCGTTAAATCGACACGGTAATCTGACTTTGCTAAAAACTAAAATGAGGCTTAGGTTTAATATTGAGCTTTTAAGTTTAGACTATTAGAGTTAGATATTTAAGTCTGAGCTATTAGGCATGCAAGCTTAGACCGTTAAAGTAAAGCTGTTAAGCCTAAGAGATTGTTAAGTTTAGGCTTATAAATAGGCTAATGTTTACAATTAAGTTCTTAACTTACACCTCAGCTTTTTAGGTTTTTGGATCTAGATAATTAGACTTTACCTGTTTAGTTTAGATATTTTTAGGCTTAAACTTCTAAGCCTGCGTTTTTTAAAGATTGTGATTTTAAGCTTAAGCTTTCCCTAACCAAACAATTCTAAAACTTTTTGTTTTTTTTCAGCCATTAAAGAAATCATAGATATACAAATGAAAATACATTTTTCAACTCAAACATCAAAGTTGAAGTGCAAGCTTTTCATTAATGTCCTTACCCTCACTCAAAAAACTCTTTGCGCCAATTGCTTAATACATAACGCACGAAATCTATACTTATTGGCTTCAACACTCGCATAAATCACAAAATGCCGTACTTCATTGAATTTCCGTTTGTCCAAAATAAAGTCAGCAAAATAAAAAACCATGTTAATACCGTTGCAAAAAGCATGTCTACAAAACCCCAGGCGTAGGCGCAGTTTATTTATACTTTTTTCTATTTACCCGACTTTTGAGTATTCAATGAGGCAAAAGAAAAAAAATACAATTTTGAGGCTTTGAGGCAAAACACAAAGGCGCAGACAAAAGGCCACGAACCAAAGAAATCAACTTATCCAGTAAAATATGTCTTAAAGATCATTTTAAAGACTCGCAGACACAGACAAAAGAGGGCAGATTGGACATGCCTGATGTCTTGCTCCTTTTGTCCTTTAAAACATTTTAAAAATTTCGAAGCCTAGACAGCAAGGACTAGGTCAAAACTTTTAATTGTGTTGACCCTGTTTGATCTAGAGACCGTTTCAAACATGCACATCGCAATAAAAAAGCCTAGGTCAAAAATGTTTTTTTGTCCCTGCCCTCATGTTCCATTATTATTATACTTTTGTCCTATAAACAAACTAAATTGATTTTTTTGCTTCCAGACAACTAAAATTTTGCAGCGGCCACTTGCCTGTTAGACCTAAACATGGCGTTTCTGCAGGCAAAGATAGAACAGCAAAAAGAAGACAAATGTAAAAGACAGAAAACTTCGAGGATGACTTGGCCATTTCACAGTTCAATCATTAAAACAACTCTCTAATAAATTGCACATCAAAACGCAAAAGCGCCTCAACTTGAAAAATTAAAAAGCCAAGAACGATGATTTCATAAGTTTGACAAAATAAAACCGAAAGCAAAACAAACATTTAACATTAAAAAAAATTAAGCATTTTCAATTTGCTAAACGAAATAACGTGGATTGATGGTATTTCAATAATTAATTTCAACATTTTGACAAACAGTATAAAATGTCGACAAATTGCACAATTAAATGAGTGTTTTCTACTTTAAGCACTGCTGGCGAGTAGTTTTTTTTAAACAATAACTTTTTTTACCCAAATTGTTTACCGCAAAAAAAGAAACAATAAATTGGGCCGTAAATTAAATTAAAATTAAAACATAACAATAAACTAAAAAAAAATTTTTTTTGAGGGGAAAATCATATTTAGCTCAAAAAAAAAGTTTGAGAGAGCACAAAAGCAAATTGCCACACACAAATATTATATTGGGTATTGGAGAGCTAATACACTTATGTCTGTGATTTAATGATTATAATTGTGGAGTCGATTTATAAAATCGACAAATTTTAGATCGATATCTCGCAGATTTGCTAAGAACAAATTACCAACTTTCAACCATGTTAACATGTAATAAGCCGCCTATAAAAAGTCAAATTTGGCAAATAGGGTTTCTGGGAGGACTGGCGCGCGTTGACGATTGACGCCGGTGATCATGCGCCCTTTGCAAATAATAGGCGTTTGAACCCAAATTTCGTCATTTTCTTTTCAAAACACGAGTTTTATCTCAAAAAAAAAATTCTCTTTAAGATTCAATTAAAACTTTTCAAAAACTTATTTGCTTTAAGAGAAATTCGTACAAGTTTTTACATCTCAATGATTGGTCCAGCGCGCGCATAACAGACTGTGTGGGATGTCGTAAAAATTTGAAATTCACTTTGATTTAGGAATCGAAAAGAAAAAGCGGAAATTGAGATTTAAAGGAAAAAATTCCTATAAAAGGAAGGGTTAAAATCTCAAAGGAGTTTTAAGTTCGAAATGCGCGACATCCCTTATTAATAGGCCTCAAAAAGGTAATACGTATGAGCCAAATCACTAATTTCTTAAAATTGATTCTTGAACTTAACTTGAATTTGAACTTAACAAGTCAAAATTTCATAATTAATACATAGAGTACGAGAGATCCTAGAAAGACTCGAGCAGAGCAACAAAGTTAATTTGCCAAAGAAGCAATTATGGGTAAAGTCTATCAACCTCTATATTTTATCGCAACATTCCAATTGCTTTGAATTGCAGAGTGAGTTAAAATGAAATTATTAATGAAAGACACAGATAATAGACAAATGAAAAAATAAACAAAAACAGTTAATAAGCCATTATTTATTGACTGCTTACGCTTATAAGTTAACATATAATACTCAAGTTTACAATTCCCCACCGACCATTTAATTTAATAACCATTTAAGTGTAAACAAAATGTGTTTCAATGCCCAACGCCAAAATAAAACTTTAGGCCAAAGTCAAAGCCAGCGTATTCAATAAAAAAAATGAATGGCAAACCATGCAAAAAATTCCGCTCGTTATTTCTGAAATGTACTCGAGACCTAATAAAGTCCTTTTCCTATTATGTCTATGTCATAAGTGCACATTCCTCAGCAAACATCAGTCACAATAAAATATTTAAACTCAAAAAAAAATAAATTACTCAAAAAAAGTGGAAAAAGATTAAGTAAGTACAAAGTATTACTTAAGAAAATTTGTTGGATACTTCTTCGGCTAATACCCACCCCATTCGAAACTCTGCATTTGTAAAAATTAATGTTCAAAAAGATTAAGCTTCACTCTCACATTATTTCCACTACTCAAAAAAGCGTTTTCCTCAAATATTAAAAAAATTATTTGCGAAACATTTATACAAAACTATCAAATCTGCAACGCGTCAGCTTAATAAACCCCTTTCCAACATATGACCACCCCTCTACCACATAAACAACGAGCACGCCAACAAAGAATAAGTGTTTTAGGCTAAGCACCAAGAAAAAAAACCAGGAATAAATAAATTATAACTTTTAAGAAATATACATTTACCTAAACGTTATGGCTTTTCTATAATTAGTCAATTGAGGCAAAAAAAAACAAACAACAACCTCCAAATGTAAAAAAGAAATTTGTCAAAAAAAGGACTTCGTTTTAGTTCCAAAAGAATTAATTTTTTGAAAAACCAGCCCCCCCCCTTCCGAAAATAGAGTATATTAAACTAATGATAAATAACTATATCCTTAAACATTAAAACACACAACGTCAAAAAAAACTTTGAGAAGGGAGATTAAAAATTATGCAGCAGTAATTACTTTTAATTTTGTTTATCAACTTTGCGCATGATCTCATCCTCAAATTATGTACAAGATAAATGGCTATTTTATTAGTTTTCGCTAAAACAGATTAGTCAATTGGAATAGGTATTCAACAAAAAATTATTTGTTTGGTTAATAAAAGCATATTAAAGTTGGCTTATTAAAAAAAAATCTATTTATTAACGCTTGCTGGATTTTTTCAATATTGAAAAAATTTATTGTTTTATAAATTTAAAAATCGAATATAATAAAAAAATTTCAAATATGAGATTTTTAAAATGAACAAATAAGATCGAAAACAAGGCGTCGTTGGTCGGTCGGGGTAACATTTTAAAACAACCCCTTAAATAAATATTTATATTAATTATTCACAATGAAATAATTTTTTTGATTATTCTAAACTTTGGAAGCGACATGCAAAGTTTGGATATTCAAAGTTATCTTGACATATATCAATTTTTTAATTTTAAATTAAAATAACGCTAAAAGTTTTTGGTTTACTATTTTAGTATAGGCATTGTAAATATCAACAAAAAAATGAATAAACAAAATAATGTCAATAAGTATTCTTATTTTGCGTATCTTTGTATACCATTAGGGGCGCATATATTAATGAGCTCTGGTTCATTAACTCTTTCAATTTTCAATACTCTCAACATTTATTGAATATTTATTCCGGTCGAGGAAAATAGACATCTAAAATGAAAGGGTTAATGAAATCTAGTGCACCAGTGATTGCATTCCCCGATCAGGTGCGATTTGAGCAATAAAAAGTTTATTTTGATGTACGAGTCTAAAAGTCAAGTACAAGGAATGGCGAGGCTAAACTTAGGACAGTCAAGGAGGTTAATTATTCTTGATTAGTCATATTCAGTAGGAGGTTTCATTGCTGCGTTGATTCCCCGGTGAATGCAACGAACTATTAAACCACTTAAAAAATACATAATATTCCCACTCAAGTGTAAAAGTGCGTAATTATATATAAAAAATTTGTTAAATTATTAAATATTCTGGCTAACAAAGCATCTTTTTAATGTTCTCAAACTACAGCCAGTAAACAAACTATGAATCAAACAACATTAAGCAAAATTTTAACAATTTTAAAAATAAAAAAAATTACTTTAAAGACATACAATCATTCAAAGAATTTTGCATATTTCCACAATTGATAAAATATTCTAATTCACATCATTGCTCAACATTTTTCATGAAAAAAAAATAATTATAAAAGTCTTATCGCTTGAGAGCTGCACATTTATTGAATATTTATTTTGTTAATTACAAGTTCGCTAAATAAAAATTGACAAAACAAAAATAGTCGTTTACCGAATATTACTTCAAAAAATATTTTTAGATGCAAGGTGTATAAACAGAAATGCCAAAAAAATCTTATTTCACAATGTTCATGTATTTTTGACGTCAACGGCACAAGCAAAAGTTTTAATAAAATAAACGCCTTTTAAACTTGTACCCATGTAACTCCAAAAATTTAGCTTTAATGATTTAAACGTCAAATAAAAAATGCAGTAAACAATTTCTGTGTTGATAAAAACAATTTTTTTAATTTACTGAACCCAAATAATAAACAAATGTTAAACATGCAAAACTTATAAAAATGACAGTTAAGTCAAGGATTTAAAGCAGAAAAGCCGTCTAGAACCCCTATCAAACATTAGCTTAAAACAAAAACAAAATAAATGAAAAAAAAATGAAAATACAAAGTGGATAAAATAGTAAACTTTAATTTTCCTAGCAAGACCCTTCGAAATTCAATTATCTAGTGTTGAAAAATCACACAAAAAATAAATTTTTTGTAAATCCTCGTTATACGGTTTAAACAGTAGTCATGAGATAATACGCTGCTTAAATAAATAATATATTGACTTTCCTTCAAATTCAAATATTCGTTGGGCTTTTTTCATTCAATTTAGTAAAATGCAAATAATTCTTATACCATTATAAACATTATGTTATGCAGTTATTAAAACATATTATTCTCCAGATTTATAAAACCTTATGTTAATTACTAAAATATCAATAAGAAAAATCAATTATATTAATAAAATCAAACTAGTATGCAGCCGTCCAACGATCGGCAAACTCTACCGCGTGTGGATCGTAATAAGTGACTTCGCCGCTCAATGTAGACAAGTTTCCTTTGCTATCGTCATTAACGTTAATTTCTTTCATTAAAAATGTATTATACAAAGCTTCAAAGAAACACATTGAAGTAATAATCAAAGCGCAAATCTAAAAAAGTAATTTATTTACAATAATCAGCTTTATCAGATGTTAAATTTTAAAATATTTACTTGGAAAACCACAATGCTCGTCATAAGTTCAGGACGAACGTTTGAATAAGCCCAGTTCGCTTCCCAATTGTACTCGAGGCTGATCATTCGCAATAAGACGAATAGCCATCCTAGTCCACTAACAAAGACAACTGACAATGTGAAACACTAAAATCATTTGCATAACAAAACATATTTAATTTGCGTTTTCAAAATCATAAAAAAAGAAATATGAACAAAAATAATGAAAATTTCCGTCAAAATAACCTAATGCGTTAAATTGAAACCATAATGAAAATTAAAGAAAAATAAATAAAGCATACTCCATATGGCAAAGGATTCTGAGCGATAATGTGGAAAAAAGCAAAAACCAAGTAGCATGAAATAATAATTATAGGAAATCGAAAAGCTTGCAGCACAAATCCAACAGAACCGTTAGGCTTATCTCCTCCAAAATAATCCTTCAATTGAATCTAAAAATAAATTCAGTTTTAAATGAATAAAAAATTAAAAACAACCAACTTTAGCGCATTGCCTAAAACCGACTACTTCTGAATCAGTCTTAAAAGTTGACTTTACATTGTGTTTTACTTTTGTTGTTGGAATATTGGGTGGGAGCTGTTGTTCCAGAACAATGCTGTTCAAATCTTTTTTGGGCGGGCGAGATCCGGTCGAATCCTTTTGCGATTTTTCATCAACTAAAAGATGCAGTATGCGTATAAATAAGTCATTTATACATTTTTAAAATTTTCAATTAAACAAATTTAAGATTTTTATACATAATGACAAATTAAAAAAATATTTGTATAAAGTTACCATATCCCCAGGCACGGTCCCAACTTCGCAAGACATCAGTAAGAAATTTGCCCATTCGTGTTCTGCTTTTTCCTCCAAATTCCGAACCATACTAAACCTCCAAATTCCGAAGCATACTAGTCATTACACATACTCAAGGATTAGTTTTGATAAGCTTGTGGACCCAAGTAATAAAATAATACTATGAGGAAGCAATAATAGAAATTAAACAATATATTCAAATACAAAAAAATAATAAATGTCTGTATAAATTGTTCCACTTGCATAACTCAAAAAAAATTTACAGAATCTACTATTGCGCCAACGCCGACGTTTGCTAGATCAACTTGAGTCTTCAGTTGTTTGCATGTTGCATTATTCAAAATACGTTCAACAACAAACTAAAATGAAGAAAAATTTGATTGTCTATGAACTTAATACAAATAAAAACTTAGTCAAATTGCTTTGTGCCAAAATGCAAAGACATTCCCATCAAAGATGTGAAAATTCTATTTTGTTCACATAAATGAACAAAATTTTCGACATACATATATGTACATTATAGCCTAGCAATGTATATGAACCCAAAGAAATTTTAAAAGTTAAAGCTTATTGAAAATATTCGCATACCTTATTATGAATAAAAGGACTACATATTTCACTGGTAGAAAAAATTGAAACCAACACAACAGCAGTTAGTACGAGTTGCAAAAGCTTGAACAAATAAAATAAACGCATCACCAAGTGAATTAGAAATCAAAAAACAAAACTGTTTTATTCCTAAAATCTACATTTATTGAAATCTAACTTTCTTTTCAATTGTTATTTTTGCTAAGCGCAAATTTAAAAAATTGCATTATGCCAAGACCCGCAAGCTTATTACCGTAGTTTAATTTAAATTTTTGACAAAAAATAAACTTGAGAAAAATCGATTTTGGAAAAGCTAAACCGAAATGTTCCAATCTATCCCAAATCGGAAAAAAAATTGTTGTTTACGGTAGATTAAAAAACATCAAAAAATAAATCGACTTCACAAGCATTTAATTTTTTTAACTACTGTAGTGTAAAAATGAGCTCAATTGGAACTTTTATGCGCTGAAACCAATCATTTGGTGACATTCAATTTTGTATTACGGCGCTGTGCTACAGATTTACTAAAACTTTTGCTTTATACAGGAAGACATAAAACAATTTTTGAAATATGTCAAACACTTTCTTAATTAAAAATGTTTGCTTTTATGATTTTAAATGGGGGAAATGGAGAGCAATGCCGAAGTAGCAGGCAAGAAAGCAATAAAATTCTGAGGATGAAGAAATTACACTTGTAAAAATGATAATTTTAAATCAAAGTTTTTTTCTTTGTGATAGAAATTTTTCTTTACTAAACTAAGCAAAAAAAACTTTTTATTATTGCCTGAGCAACGTTTCGATGTTGCTAAATTTGGACAGACGTAATCACGCAGCCGCACTTGTTTAAAATTTTTCTTTGGTAGTTTATTTTCGTAATTTTTTTCTAATTCATACATGATGCTTGGAACGCCAAATAGTCTTCATTTTAGCCTTTAAAAAAAATAAATTGCATGCTTTCAGCATTTTTTTCATTTTTACATTATTTATTCTCGAGTAAATGAAAAGAACGTTTTCGCTGTGTAATCTAAGAGATAATTTGCAAAATTTATTCTGCGACTTTTTTCTTACTGCATAATTATAATTGTTTTTTTTCTTAATTAATTTAAAAAAGTATTTTCTTATCATTAAACGCGGTATAAGTTTGAAAATAAACACGGCATGTGTAATAAAATTTTATTATTTTTATGCCCTATATTATACTTGCTCTCCCCTATGCTAAATTAAAGAGTAGCTTAAAATAATACTACTACTACAGCAAGGGTTTGAACCTCACGTACAAGTTTCAAATAAGTTGAACCTTGTGCAATTTATTTTAGTTTTGTTCGTTTCAATTAATTTTTATTCTAGACAATTTTGAAATAGTTCTTGCATTACCTTATTTAAAAAAAATTTAATTACCGGTTAAGGGTGGTATGATTAATTCTGTGAATTTTATTGACTTTAAACACATATTTAATATTGTTGAACAAAAGTAAAAGTGTTTGTTTTTATGAATAATAAAAACTAAATTATAAACTTTATAAAATCGCAATGTTTGGCAACATCAAAATTTTATGAGTTGTAGTCTAGACTCGTAGAATATTTCAAAAGTGAATCTGTTAATTTTTCTTCTATCTTCCTTAAATTTCATCATATAATCTGGTACATTGAGTTTGACGTGTATTGCAGCATTACTTAATGCGGAATTTGTTTGTTTTTTTTTGTTTGTGTCTGAAAAATGCCATTTTGAAAAGTGTATATTTCCTTAGTTTATTTTCTTGCAACTAGAGGTTACATATTTGCTCGAATTTTGTTCTCTAAGCTGTTATAATTAAAAACTTACGCAATTTGAATGTGTAAAAAAAATATTTTTATGAATATTGAAAATGAAGCCATAAAATGAATATAAATGTTTCTTTTACGAGTTTGCTCTGAAAACGTTTATTGTGTTAAGTAAATATTGCATTTTCAGTTTTTAAATCGTTTTGTACACGCAAATTTCTTCCTTCTTTATATACAGCATCGATGACCGTCATGTTTTGAATGTGTCAACTCAATACATTGAGATGTTTTTTTTTAATTTTAGTTTGCATGTATAATTTTTTATATGTATTGGCTTGTGTTGCTGAGCTTCTTAAAAGTTTTCTTTTTTATTTGGTCTTTTCACAAAAGCTTCAAGGCTTAAAATTTTTATGTTCAACTGTTACCCTCTTATATTTGATAATTTATTTTTTTGACGTTATCCCTCGTTATTTTATCACATTAGTTTTACCGTGCTGTAGTTGTTTTAATTGCTACCTATTGCACTGAGAGCAGTTTTGGTTAGAATTTGACTCTAGGAAAATCCGACATATGGTTAAGATTGAAGACCTAACCCTAAACTCAAGCATTTGCATTCTAGCAATTGCAATTGATCTATTAACAGTTATGAGAAAAACTGTTAATAGAATAGAAAAAAAAGTTGTAAAACCAAAAAAAAAAAATAACGTTGATCACTTTGACTTTTTAAGATAAAATTTTGAGCAGCGTAGATTGCCCTGAAGGTTTCCTATATTACATTTATATATATAACATCCCATATAACATTTATGGTAATATTAATTAATGTAGTATTTTAATGACAAAGCCATGTACCAATGATTAGATAAAATTAATCTCTTACACCGAGTAAAGTTTCATTATTGGTTTTTCGTGAGTGTTCCATAAAAAAGTTTTATGGTTTTTACCGTTTTTGTTTTTTAAATTAGGTGAGCGAGCATGACTCCGCGTTTTTATACGGTTAAAAAATTTTATAACCCAGAAAAAATTCTAAATAAAATTTATTAAAAATAATTTCTATTATAAAGTACAACATTGTTCCATAAACTTGGTAACTTATGGATGCCCTCATAGAAGAAATTTATTGGTTTTGAGGCAAACCAATCTTTAAGCCATTTTTGTCGCAGTTCTGGAAGCGCTGGGCAGCCAAACTGTGTGCCATTGACCAAAAAAGGTAGTAATCTGACGGAGCGATATTTGGTGAGTACGGCGTGTGTGGCATATTATTCAAAAAATTAATGTGAAAATTGCAATTTTTTGCATCGTTTTCTACATTGAAAATTCTATGTATGCATTCTAGGTATTGCTGCTGTAAAAACTTGTGTAAAACATCAAACTCGGTAGAATACTTAGTTTTCAATGCTGTTGGCTCAACTGTTTTTGGCATTTTAATATTTCATTTGTTACGCGTACTACATTGTTTTTTAACGCTTGGTATAATTTACTAAATCAATGAGTTAACGGCGCACTGACGTCCCAAAAGTGCTTAAGTACGAGCTTTTGCTGGGTGCGGACACCCATACGCGCGTAAGCTTTATTAGCATGGAGAGAGCCTCAAACCGTTTTATAAGCGGTTTCTAATGCTCAATGAAAAAATCGACTTTGGTGACCAAAAATTAACGCTGCAATAAAGTCAAAATAATTGTCAACCAGCAACGCTACCTTGCTTTTTATGTTTAATAAAGCCTACTCAGACTCATTCACATGAAGTTTAGTTAATAGGATAATTTTGGCTTACCTGTATGATGAGTCCGGCGTTTTTTTTTAATTTTTTTTAAACATTCATAATTTTTTTTTCATTATTTCATGGCCTAAAAGATGTTGAGAGTTCTATAGAGCAAAGTTCAATCAAAGAAAGGTAAATATAATATTTTGACATCTCAACACAGCGAAATACAATGGAAATAATGAATGCAATAAAAAAACTCTGTGTTTACGAAAAGACTCATTATGCAAACTAGAAAGTGCAACAAATATGAATTTTCGAACTTCATTTAAAAGCATAATTAAGTCAAACGTTTATTTATGCCAAAACTTATGAATCTTGTATCATTTTCGATGTTTTCAGGCAAATAAAGTATTTGTTTTGCAACATGCAAAAACAAAATGGTTTTTTATAATAGCTGTTAAAGCTTGTCTTCTAATTTGTTTAATCTGGAATTTTTTAAGAAATAATTATTAAAGAAATTGTGTGTGCACTCTAGTATTTTGATTTAAATAGGTTAGACAAAGAGGTTGTTCTTAAATTATTTTTATTTTCAAGGAAAAAAAACGTTGTCTGGAAAGTTTTTTTAAGGAGCAGCGAGTACATTTGGTTTCATCCTTTGACCAAAAAACAATTGAATTCTGGCCGTTCCGTGTTTTACGAAAAAAAATTTCAGAAATGGTAAATACTAAAATCATGAGTATACTGCAGTGAAATTTCAAAAATGTTTTATGTTTATGTTATCATGTTATTATAACATATTGTTTGGAGCAAAATGTCTGGTGAACCGTTACCTTATAGCCAAATTTTTGATTACCAGAAAATTATCATTTGTAGGTAATTTAATATCTGGGCACTTAGACCTCAAAATTGCCAATTTTGTGGCACTAAAAAGATTGTATGCCGCCTTAACCACGTTATCTCTGCTACAACTCAAAAATGTTTTGCCCACTTTTAGTTATATCTTTGACACTGAGTTATAAACGAATTTGTTTGTAAATCTAATGTCAAGCGATATCAGAATGAAACCATAATTTTGTTTTTGCCGCATTAGATACAATTTGAATGTATCATTGATTTTACTTGACGTATAAATATGCATGTACATACATGTTATTAATCAGGGAAAAAAATGTAAGCTCCATAATAAACGGCGTTTAGCTCAAAAAAATGATAATTTTTTTGCTTTGCGGAAATAATTTTGTTAACATAAAATTAATCTTCATTTTGCCTTAAATATTGGCAAGAATGGATTGTCGGTCTTGCTTAAATTGAAAAAAAAGTATCTTGCCGATGTGTATGTACATATGTGCAGAGATTGTAGTTTCGATTTTCCAAAACTTATTATTATGCGTGTTAAATGGAGTAAATATGATAAATATCTGCGTTTGATAATTTTTGGTCTGCGGACTAATTGTACTTTTTTTTAATGTCCCCGTACAATTTTGAGGCTTGATAGGATTACTTGGGTTTTCTAGGTGTGGCCTTTGAAATAAAAGGCAATACACTTTTGCTGTATGCGTATTTTTGGATTGGATGGGAGAGCCTCCAAAAATGTTGTTTTAAGCACGTTTTTTGAGAAATGTTTTTGAAGTGTTTTACTACATATTTAATTATCTTTTATACCACTCTAAATAATCTTTTCTTTAATTCTACCTAAATCTGTTGTCGGAAAAATAGCGCAAAATTTGTAAACACACATACAAATTCTATTTGAAAAGCAGATTGTATTAAGGCATAAATGGATGCAATCGCATGGGAAGATCGACAATAAAGTAATATTGCTTCATGACAACACAAGGCTTCATGTCGCAAAATTCGTGAAATACACTCTGATTGATTTCAAACGGGAAGTCTTACCGCACCCGCCGTTTTTCTCCAGACATTGCTCTGTTGGATTATCAACTCTTCCGTTCAATGGCTTGCCAACAAGTCCAAGAATAGTTCGATGAATGTATCGCTTCAAAACCGACAAAAAATTTAAACGGTGGAATCTATAAACTGCCTAATATCTAGGAAAAAGTTATCAATCACGGTGGAAATTATTTACAATAAATGCTGTTAATAAATTTTTTTTTCAATTATAGGTCTACACCTAATACTTGTCGTTTAATTTTGAAGGGCTAAATTGTTGCCAAATTCTGTAAATTTAAATGCTTAATTTTTTAGGTTGTTAAGCCCCTTTTTTAAATCTTCATTTTATTTACAAATAACAAATAATCTATTGCATTCAAAACATAATCGTTTTTTTTAGTGCTTGTATGTTGATTATTCGTTACCCGTAAATTAATTTCTCATTTTCTTGATAGCGGTTAGAAACTCTTTTGCTTTTTAGGTTTATTCACCAATCAATGAAGAACATCGTCAATTTGATATTTGGCTTGAGACATTTCTCGACAGTTTGACCCCCCGTATGTCCGCAACGTCTTCAATCAACCCGCCGACCGTCAATTACCCACAGACAATCACATCTAGAGTATCATCGTTTTTGTTGAACGGCAACACTGCTTCCCTAACACCACTCACGCCTTCAACCCTGCCCTCGGCCGTCGTCAATTGGAGTGTGGAACATGCAACTCACAACGCCTTATCGAACTGGTATGGCACAAACGACTCGGAGAACATACAGTTCCTAGAGCAGCTGTCCTTTTGTCCGGAGGATGTGTACACAGAGGACCAAATCGCGTATCGCGTCTACGCGAACATGCCCATCGGCATGTTTGGAATCATTTCCAACATTCTAAATATATTTGTGTTTTGCGACAGCAAAATGCGCACCGTCCTCGTCAACCACTTTCTTTTGGCGCTTTCCATATCAGGTTAGTTATTGGTTATGCCAAGACGGTAGAAAATTTGTGGTCGGCTTTTTTTGTGTTTTATTGTAAAATAGGCAATGAGGTTGGAAATTTTACTCACCAACTTGCATCCCATTACACATTAATTACTTATAGGTAGGATAAAGGTGTCGTAAAAATTTCTTGGGCCAACAAAACACCTTGTTCACAAGTGTTTCAGGGCTGGGCGTCAGTGAAACTGTAGTCAGTCTAGTTTTTGTTAAAAAAATTTTTGTCTCCGTGTTTTTTTTGATTCTCATATTATGCAAAAGATTACGCTTGGTCTCGGTATTTTCTTAATACAGGCCGTTAAAACTTTGAACAAAGGCCAATATTTCAGTGTCTTATATTGGCCTAGCAGTACCATTGAGTTGTTTATTTTTTTTTAAATTGCGTATGTTAGCAAGCTAACCTCTCAACTTTTTAGACCTTTTCCTGTTGTTGTGCAACTTTTTCTTTCTCATCTTGCCAGTGATTGTGGTGGACACAAACTCATTCTTTTGGAATGACATATTTCCAGCCATAATTCAGTAAGTTTGACATTCGCTTTGGCTTTTAAATATTCAACGGATGGAGTATACGCCTTGGTTTGTTTCAGCTACTCTTATCCATTGGCCTTGACAGCACAAACCAGTGGTGTATATCTGACGGTGTTGGTGTCGGTACACCGCTTCCTCGGCGTGTGCTTTCCCTTTCGCACTAAGCGGTGGGTTACCAAAAAGCCAGTGCAATACGCAATCATTGGCTCGGTGGTGTTTAGCATACTCATCAACATACCCACATGGCTTGAATTGGGCGTGATGAAATGTTTCTCGTACAAATTCAACCGCGTTTCCAGGTACCCATTTTGGTTCAAGGCAAAAGATGGAAAAAAATGAAATGTACTTTGGGTAGAATATGTAGGAAAAAAAAATAATCAAAACTCAAAATTAGTTCGAAAAAATTGAAAAAATTCAACATCCTTTTTTAAACTTGAAAAGGGAAGGAAAGCCTGAGAGTTGAGAATTGTTTAACAAAGGCTTGGCCTTAAAATTTCAAGCTATTAGTGTGAATAAAGGAAAGGTATAAGAATGGTTGAAAAGGTACATTTTTAATATAAAACAAAGTTGATTCGTGAATTAAACGCCGGATGGGAAAAAAATTGGCTGGGAACTTTAATTGACCCATAATTGATGTCAACACAGAATGACAAGAAGTACATTCATAGTTTAATCAAAAATGTGGCCTTTGCTGCATTTGGATAAAATTTTCTGTAGCCCGGCTGATAGCCGGACAAACATTAGCCAATTTTGTAAGATTTTCAACCTTTGCCTATGCCACATTCAGATCGTCTTTCCTACAAACCCAATTTTCATGTTTATTATCAATTCGATACAAGGCGTTTAAGGTAAAGTGTCAAAAAAAAGATTCGAAAAAGAACGGCAAATAATTAGAAATCAAGCAAATGTTCATTTATTTTTTAGACAAATCACTTTGGCGTCATTTCACAACACAACCTATATTCTAATTAAGAAGACAGTTGTGTACACATTTGTCATGTTTTTCGTCCCGTTTACCATTCTAATAACTGTAAATTGGCGGATTATTTTGGCGTTGAAGGAAAGCTCAAATCTGAGAACAACGCTAACTTGTTCGACTAAAACCAATGACTATTCAAATGAGTAAGCCGTTTCAATTAAATTTAATAAGTGCAATTTTATGTTGCAGAGTTTTTGGCAGGGAATATGAAAATGGGTGAAAGAAGAATTTAAACAGAAGGATGTTTTAGGAATTCCTTAAAACAATTCCACTTGCTCAAGAACTCCAAATACTCGGAAGTCTTTCACACTTTTAGCAAAATGAACAACGCAAGGTATGCTTTTGATTTAGAAAAAGGTAATAATAGATCGATTTTTGTATCATTTTTTTTTGTTTGCTGAACTGTCTGAGTCCCACTTTGTGTTATTTGGTCAAAAAGAAAAAAGAGAGAAAAGGAATGAGAAAGAGAGGTAGAGAGAGAGGGAGGTAGGGAGGAAGGGAGAGAGAAGGAGAAACAGACGGACAGACCGAGAAGTGTTTAAGATAAAAAGGGTTGTCTTGACCCGTCTAGCATTTCCGGCTTTATCATATCCAAATCCACAAAAAAACTGATTTGCACTCCATTTAATTTAATTTTTTTTTGCCAGACTTTGAAAGATGCAAATAAAATTGATTTCAGTGTGTTTCGGCCGTCCACCGAAATATTTAAAATCAATTTTACCAATTCGACGCGCGACCGCAGTGTGACAATGATGCTTCTCGCGATTGTAGCGCTTTTTCTAATTTGCAATGGGCTGGCGTTTTGCAACAGCATTATGGAGTCAATAATGCTTGTCCGCGGCTCCGACACCGACAGCATGGAGAACGTGCAAACGGTGAGTGTTGACGGCAGCAGCGCCGCCACCTCTAACAAGCTTGGAGAAGACGAAATGCAAAGGCTAATCAAATTGTTCGAGTGCTCGGTGGAAATCTCGAACGTGCTAATCACGCTCAACTCATCCACATCAGCGCTTGTGTACCTGATCTTCAGCTCCAAGTATAGAATGGCGGTGAAGTCGATAATGAAGCTGCAGCAAACGGAGAAGGTAAGTTTCTCATTTCTATGGGTTTTGGGCGTGCTTTTCAAAGCCGGATAATTGATGTTAACGGTTACAGGTGAATCGAGTCGCGGTAACCACGGCGTTGGCCGCTCACCGTGCGATTGAATTGTCGTTGATTCCGGAAGAGGTGGACAATCGTAAACGAAAAAGGGAGTTGTTCACAACAACCAACCGGCGGGCTCGACTTTTCCGCTCGCAGACCACGCCGGCCAACAATCCATCGATTAGCAGTTCGGAGTCGAATTTAAGGTAATTGCACTATTTTAAATATCTCAAAGCCTAAAAATGGCAAAAAAAAGTTACAAAATCGACTTGCAGATTGATGGATAATGAGGACAACGGTGTCTCAACAGAGGAAAAATCGGAGATCACTCAGCCAGATATCTGCTGACCTCGGCTCGCATTGGCACTTCGATTACTCAAATTTAGCGTTTTGAATTGCTAATAAGTTCAATTTTTGTACATATATTATTTACTTAAAATTCTATTTCATGGAATCCCGTGAAGGAAGGCCAAGGGTGAATCATGAAGTTTATTATAATTTAACAATAGTATGTTGTAAGAAAAAGAAAAGAAAGAAACAATAATCGTCAATAGCAATGATAAATATAAAGGCAAAACGCGTTGGACACAACGCCCCAAAAAAGGCTGAAAAACACCGGTAAACACACCTCATACACTCATTAATACACTGAAACTGTCTTCTGTGCTAACTTTAATCTAATGCATTCTAAGCTGTCATTTGAATCGGTTTCAATTTGGACTCCGGATTCAAGCACCCTATCTGAATCCGCAACTCCAGTTTTGAATCCACCTAGTTTAACTCTAAATTTATAACTCAGAATACAGATTCACTGTTTAAAAAAAACTAAAAATTAAGGAATTGAATCCGGATTCAATATATAAAAATTTGACTTCAACTCTAGGTTTCTAACCGGGTTAAACTTTTAAAATTCAAATTACAGCACTAAAGCTTATCTAGGCTTATCAAACTAAGCTTATCAAAAATTTGAAAAAAAACCAAAAAAAAATTTCATCGAAAAATTTAAGTTAAAGAAATTAAAGCTACGGAAAGAGTATTTTAGACGTAAACATAATTGGAGAAGAGGTGTCCAATTGCTAAGAAAAACCAAGACAGCGGGGGTTCAATATAAGACTAACAACACTGATTGATTAAATAAAAATGTATTCGCACCTGACCTCGACAGTGCCCTCCAACGGATACTCAACATCGTCCAGCAGGAACTGTTGTTTGCCCATCGTCGAACGATTCAGTTGCAACACACCGCACCGATGAAAGTCTGAGGTGGGAAAGAAGGTGTCGCCGGACTCCAGTGTTTGAACTATTGCCTTTTTGGTATGGCCGCCGGAAAAAAAGAAAAGGTTAATAAATTATTTTTAAATTTTGTGTCATTTTGTCCACACACCGCAGAAATTGATTTCATTAAAATGTTTCATTTTTGATCTAAGGTAAGTTAGAATTTTAACACAAAAAAAATTTCATTTTATAACAATCAATTATATCAATCTGAAACCTTTTTTAATACATTTCTAATCAATGGCAAAACAAAATAGCAGCCCCCTCCCCAAAAATTCAATTAGAGGATTTTTGGAGCAAAAAGCATTGTAAGATACATGAAATTACAAAAAGTATTTCCTTCTGTTTTTCCATTTTCTTTCTGTCTTTTCAATTTAAGAACTTTTTGGTTTGAAAAAAAATTTTTAATTGCCATTTGCTTATAATTATAATGCAACCATTACCAATAAAGGCCTTGGCCTTGCTAGCAATTTTAGAAGCGCAGGCGTAACGCGGCAAAACGTGTCGCTTCATAATTTTCTAAAGTAAATTGAAATGTAATTAGCGGTCAACTAAAAGATAGTCAGAATAAAAAAAGAATTTACGAGTGCATAAATCTCGACTAAAACTGCAAAATCAGTGGACAGATTTTGGAAACGAATCGATTCCCGAAACTGGACGGTGCTGACCCTAAGTGTGCCCATATCAACCACATTCATCAATTGGGTGGCGTACATTTGCTCGTCGGTTTTGCAAATTGCAACAAAGGAATAGGAAATGTCTAAAATCCAACGATTAGCTGAAATTAATCGGTAAAAAAAGGCTGAAAGTTGAAGTAGTAAAAGACTGACCTTCGTCCACTGTTTTGATATAAAAACTGCGGTTCAATAAAATTTTGATTGACGTAATGTTGACGGCGCACTTGGGCGGCGGCGGCGTGATGTCGTCGCTAAGATCGGGCACCGAATTTCGGTATTTGGAGGGCGTGTTATGCTGTTTGTTATTGTATTGTTTTTTTAATTTATCCAACTCGCGGTGTAAAGCGTAGCGGCGTTCGTTCGCCACCAAAAGGGTTCGTTGGGCGTTCATTTAAAAATGGTATAAAGTAGGGTTAGCTTTTAAAATACATAACAAGTTTTCCGGGGGGTTTTCGGACAAATAAACAGAGTCCTTGGTACCAAAAAAACTGCAGGATCTATGACAAAAAGACGCAAAGTAATAAATTAAAAATATGTGCCGTTGTATTAATTTATAATATTGTCATATTTGGACTTAGAGCAGGTTTTTGGTACTAGAACAAGGAGACGTGCAGACAAAAAGACGTCGGACAAATATATAGACTAAAAATTTAACAAGCAAAAAAAGAAATTTTTAATTTAAAATTTCCAGTTGTATAGATTTATAGTTTTGCGCCTTTTTGACCACGTCTGTCTGTTCTAGGCCCAATTTTGAGTCTTTAAAGGAAATAAAAAGCGAACAGACAAAAAGGCACTGGTCCAAAAGCCGCGTGGACAAAAGGAGATGTTAATAGATCGGGATGAATATGTGTCATTTTGTCTGCATGAGTTAGTCTTAGAGCCGGTTTCGGCCACTGGTGTTTTGTCCACAAAATCGTAAATTTTAAAATAATTGCTTCAAAAGAGGACAAAAAATCAATATTCAGTTCAAATCAAACTTGTATACCTCTTGAAACGTTCCATTAAAAATGAGCTTCTTCTGACACATCGCAATGACGTCAGAAGCCTGTATGACTTGGTCCTGTTGAAAAGAGATTTCGGAAAGAATTGCCTAAAAGCGACCAAGTATAAAAGCCCGTAAAGTAATTGGTTTCACTTACCCGACATTTGCTTTGAAATACTTGTTGTTGACTGATGGCGCTCGCAATTGAATCATCCATCTTCTCAACGCTTGTTGTTGTCGTCGCTGTAACAATAGTATTGCTGCTCTTGTTAAGCCGACTCTGCTTGGCCTGTATGGTTGTGTTTTCGCTCAAGTGCAAGTGAGTGGGGATGGCAGGGCCGTGGAAGAGCGGTGTTGAAGTGGCTAGTGGACGGCGCGGTGTGCTCATTGATCTGTGACGTGTGCTAATGGAAGATTTAGGCGTCTCCATGTGTTCCTTAAAATGGAGTAATTAGTGTTGCAAAAATTTTATTTAGTAATCCCTTTCAGGTCACATCGAGA
The DNA here is from genome assembly GCA_035044305.1 of Drosophila nigritarsus. NCBI lineage: Eukaryota > Metazoa > Arthropoda > Insecta > Diptera > Drosophilidae > Drosophila > Drosophila nigritarsus. The sequence continues at coordinate 70,497 of JAWNMF010000647.1, forward strand.
GGAAAGAGCTTACATGTTTCACAAATGCAAACATACGATCAATCGCTTGATTCTCGTCTTCTCGTTCGGTGTGTGCGTGAGATGACAATGACATAACTAAAGCAAAAAGTAATTGTTAATTTGTTTTAAATTTTTTTTCTAACCGCTTAAGGCTTTTAACTCTATCAGCGCTTTTACGAAATAAAATATTGAAGTGTGTGAAATGTTGCTAACAAAGCTATTTATGAATTATCATTTGTGCTTAAAACTCTTAAATTACTTTAGTCCAATGGGTTTATATATATAAGCAAAATCAAATGGAAAAGCGCCTAACTATAGTTTTTTTATAAATAAATCACCATTTCTTCGGCAAATTTTGAAGTTTTTAAAGAAACATTTTTTGAAAATTTAAAATTTTTTGCACAATTTTGCCTCAAGACAAATAGTTTTTCAAATTTTTTTGCTTTTTCTAAAACCGAAAAAAATTGACCGTGATCACGTGACCAATATCTAGAATATCCAATCTTGTTCCATCGACAATGAAAATAATGAAAGTTATGCCTATGGTGTTTATTCATTTATATGCATTTGAATAATGTTAAAAAATTGAAAATGGAAGTTGTAAACGAGCTAATTTGATAAAATTGCACACCAAAAATGGATTTTCTTCGAATATTAGGGTGAAAATCGATGTTTTCCTTATTCCAGTAAATTTTCGATGACGTTTAAAACATAAAAAAAACTGTGCATTACAAGTTTTACACATTAGAATCACCGTGTCAATTAAAAAATGAGGTTTTCTTACTAGAATTTCGAGATATTTTAATGGCATTAACTGGAATTTTAGGCGCAGAATGAACAAAAAGTATGTAACCTTGCACGTCGAAAGGAATGCCACGTCAGCATTACTTTATAGTCCGGAGACAATGGAAAGAAAGTTTATTTCACACCCAAACGCAAAGATTGGTGATTGGTATGAAATCGATGAGAAAAATATGAAACTGATAAAATGTGTGCCGTTGTTTGACACTCGTGTGTTGCATGGACGACTTGAGGTATAAAAAACGTAGAAAAATTTTATTTGTATTTGACATGTTTAAGATTAGGACTCCGCTAACGTTTCTGAGCAGTGAAAAGTACCGTAATGTTGTGGGGTTTGTTTTCTTTTTTTAGATAATCTAGAATTGAAAAGGGTTTACTGATTAGTTTAGGATTGCGCCTGGGTTTGGACACGTCGGCTGTTTTGCTCAGAACAAATTCGAGAAGGATTTCATGTACAACGCTTGGATATCGTAGTAAGTTTTTTCAACTTATGGAATCTACAGTAATTTATTGCTTGAACTTTTAGCATGGAATTTGTAGAGAGTACTGATATCCAGACAATCATGACTTTGTTTGGTGTGTTTTTGGATAGTTTCCAACGCGCCTTGCAATCTTTTATCGAGGGCGGAGCTGGTTCTGATTTCTTTTTGGTTTTTTTATGAGGTTACATTGAACGTTTTTTAGTATTACGATTCCTATTTGCGTCTAAACATGTTTGTTGTGGTGAAAGGCATTGTTGTGCGCAGTAATGAGACTAACGGCGAAATATTTAATGAGGAATTTAAGCTGTGTTATTACAAATTGGACAGCGTTCAACCGAAACTGGCAATTGGGACATTTGTAAAATTTATTCCAATGTAAGCTTTATTTTTGGAGTTTGAGACGATTAAGCAATTTTATAGCGGTCTGTTAGAGTTTTTTTCAATTAAATTTGACTAAAACGGAGGTTTCTAGATTTTAAGAACAGTATAATAGTGTTCATTTTTTGTTAGTTATGAGGTTTTAATGTACCATAACTTATTACTGGTGGCTTTGCTAAGCCTTTTTTTCCTGTTTTTGTTAGATTCATTTTCTCAGGTAACATTTTACAGTCCTTATAAGTTTGATTGGCCGTTCATATTTCTGCTACGGGCTTTGAACATTTTCACTTATGCTTTATGATGTGATTATGATCGAGAAATTGATATTAATGTAAATTATTAGGCATCTGAAAAAGTTCCCTCTGATAATGGCACATTATTAGGCTATAAAATAGCCATTTAACTGAAAAAATCTTAATGATTTTGAGGTTTACAGCGTTAATCCGAGCCATACTAAGTTATTTTAATTTTAAGCCGTTTTATACGTTATTTATTTGGCGTTTAGATTTGGCACTTTTTTTATTCATTCAGAATTATCAGTTAAACTTATTAAAAGGGCAGCAAGAGGACATTTTTTATAATTATATTTTATTATTCGTTTCCAACCCGCGTCCAAACCTAGCTGGCGCCTTCTCCTCGATCCCCAAGCAACTGAAGTCCTGACTAACTTGCACCTCACCAAGTTGTGCCTTACCAAACATTAATCACTTATTGCATGCGAGTTAATGCTCTCATAAAACCTTATATCCTTTATTTTAGCATGGACTTTGAATTCAGACACGTTGCTGTAAACGTCTATGATATTGGATTTCGCAAAGGCATTCGATATCTTTCGCCGTGTGTTGACTCAATAAACGCCAGGGCTAGTTTCTCTTTTTTTTATTTAACATTATAGAGGTTATTAATTTTTTTTATTATAAATTTCTAAAATTTTGTTCAATTTTTAGTTTGTTGTCGACAACTGGCAGCTTAGCAAGAAGACGGGACTTGTTGATATTCCGGGGTTCTGCTCAAAGGTTAGCAACGAAAATGAAAAGCTTCCTAAACTGGGCAAACCGTTAACGATCGAATTTAATCGTGGTTTTAACACATTTATTGTGCCAAAAGAAAGCAATATACATTCCTTGCAGTTTTCCAATCAATTTTCTCAATCGGAATGGAGGATGGATGCCGACAATAAGAAATTGAAGAGGGAGATAAATCGGAACTCTTAATGGCTAAAACTATTATTGTTTAAGCTTTAGATATTTAACTTTGAAATGTTTTATAATTTTTTTTCTTTTTAAAAATTATTAATATGATAAAATAATTCCATGCCGTTTAATGTAAAAGCATCAAACTCAAAATTTACTTATTGGGTTCCTTGGATTTTGATAATCAATGTATGGTAAAATTATATCAGAGCTTTTGACCTGTTTAGCAGTGTGTTAAATTGTTCAACTAACTAAAAGGCGATAAGGCTGACAACTCGTTTTTTATAATCTTTTAGGCTACTTGTGAAAAAGTTTTCATTTTATGAGTTAATCAACCGGGATGAAAATAGTTGCTTTTATTATACTTAAATGCATTAACACTCAGTGCTTACTTAGTAGTCAAACGACTTAGGTCAATGAATGGGCAAGCACCATTTCATAGAGGACGTAAGACAAGCCCGCTCAACAATTTTTCCGCTTTATACATATACCGCAAAATGGCTAAAATTATATTTGAAATTTTTGGAAGTTCAATAGTTTGGCGTTCCGTAAAACTACGGTAGCTTTCAAATTTTAAACTCCGTTTTTTGAGATCTATACTTTGGTGTGTGATTAACGGTGCTTTGATTGTTAGCTTGTCTGCTATCTGCATAAATTAACCATTGGCTTAACTGTGTTTTTTTTTGTGGTTTTAGGCTCCTGTGTATACCCGTTTCAAGAAGCAAAACACAATTGATACAGCAATAATGGCCAAAGATGTTAGCAATCTAGAAATTATGAACTCATTTGTTCTGAATGGCTGTAATTTAGGTTTTTTTTCTTTGTTGATTTAATTAGATAATTGTTAAAAAATGATTTATTGCGTAACAATTTTAGGCGTAAATGGTTTAAAAAAAGAGTTTGAAGATCTCAACAAGCAAAGTCCTCTGAAAATTACTTATGAAAAAAGCGAAGAAAATTCAAAACGTAACCGCTACAAAAACGTTATGTGTGCGGACCGAACTCGCGTAGTTTTAACTGTGAACGTTCCTCCCGAAACAGATTATATTAACGCTAACTGGGTGAAATTCGAAGATGTTAATCGGCCTTTTATCGTTACACAAGTAAAAAATGAACATTGCATTTTATTTACTTTTGCTGTTTGTTCCAGGGACCAATGGAGTCAACTGCTGGCGATTTTTGGCGAATGGTTTTTCAGGTAGGACAAGAAGCCGCTCCAACCATTATTATGTTATGCAGATGCGTTGAGGAAGGCATCGATAAATGCTTTCAGTATTGGCCTCTTAAGCAAACCACTTTTCGCTCTTACGGAAATGTTATGGTAACAAATAAAAATGTAGGTCGTACAAAAAATCTGTTGTATGAATTAAAGTTTTACAACAAGAAACATTTCAGACAGAACAATTTGACCGTTTCTTAGCATATACTCTGGAAATATTGCCAGATGGTTGTTCGAATTCCGTAATAACAACTCTATACCAAACCAGCGAGTGGCCAGATCGTGGAGTGCCTCAAAATCCTGTGAGCATCATGCGCTTGCTGCGACACATCAGAATTGTATTATTTTTTGTGGTTTATGCCTTCGAGTAAAAAAATAAAAAATGAAAGTAAATTTTCTTAGAATGAACTTGCCGCAGGGCCGTGTATTGTGCATTGTTCGGCTGGGGTTGGACGTTCGGGCACAATAATTGTCTTAGAGGCAGCGCTTCAAATGCTTGCAAAGGGAAAATCGCCCAATGTATTAGATCTTGTGAAACAAGCGCGTGATCAGCGTCCGGGCGCTATTAAAACCACCGGACAATACATATTCATTTACGCCTGCATTTTCTATTATATTTATGTAAGTCGTTTTGTTTTGTATTAAATTTTTAAGCTTGAAAACGGAGGTTAATATAAATTTTGTATGTAATTTTTAGGCAAAAACTAATAATCACAAAGAAATGATTACTCGCTTTCACGAATCCTTTGTTTCTTCGGGCTTGTTGTAGACATTTAAGCAAAATTAGTTGATCAAAAACGTCGTCATATAATTGAAATTGAAGTTTATACACTTGTATATACACTTCTAATCACTTATGTAACTGTAAACTATGAAAATTGTTAAGAATTGTAACTATGTCTCAATAATTGCTATTTAAATATTTTGCTTTTTACAATATATGTATAAGTCTATAAACATTTAACGAAGAATAAAATCATTTAATAAGTTTGCGTGTTTTTTTCATTGAAAGAGTTATTTGTATTACTCTTTTACTTGTAAATTCATGGTAAAAGTCAGCCTCGAAGTTGTTGATGGGCTTAACCTTTTTAGTCTTATGCAGTGTTAGGTAAAGGCTCATTGACTGTCGTTTTTATGCATTATTTTCTTTTAATAACGTCAAACAGAAGGAAAATAGTATTGATGATTGAGAATAAGCCTTTACTCATTACTGGTCACAAGTTTATAAAGGTGAGTGCCATAAGACGTCTGACCATAGCTATTAAATAACTTAGTGACTTTATTTGGTTTTTGTATTGGTTTTTGAACCGTAATAAAATGGCTTTACATAACAAATGAGAAGACTACTGGGTTATTAAACCGCGGCATTAGGACTTCTTGTTGGATTATATCTTTAAAGAAGAACTTTTTATTAAATATAAAACCTTTTTTAAATCCGTCGAAAAATCTTCTGGCGAACAGTCCATCAAGCAAAAAGCCCGCTCGGTAAAAAGGTCACTTGATTTAACCGCAGAGCAGGTCCATAGAAAGCACCCATTAATGTGGTTTTAAGTCCATAATTTTCGAAAAAAATTACTTATTTCCTTTCCTTTATACAATATACAGTATGTAAATTGTACGTACAAAACGGCAAATTTAGAATTTTGATTTTTTTCTTTTTTTATACGCCTACGTGCAAGTGCTAATTTTTCTTTATTGCATTGCAATAGATTATTAGGCCTGTGGGCCTAATCAATGAAACCAACAGCGCTGAATAAAACTTGAAAGATTTCAATTTATGGCGTAACGTCAAAAAATATTACTTTGAAAAAATTGTAAAAAAAATCCCCACAATTTTTTCGCAATGATTTTTTGATTCAGTGCTTTAGTCTAGTTGTAATTTTTTTCTGGTAACCTCATTATTTTGAGGAATTCATTTATATTTTGCAGCATTTTTTTAATTATTTTGTAATTGTTCCTTAACCAATTTTAGCTATGTCAAAAGAGTTGGACTTGAGCTCTATAGAAGATGGAAAATCCTCGAAAGCGGATGATTTTTCAACTAGTAAAACCAAAGCACGCTGCTCCGGCGGTAAGTGTAAGCAGTTAACAAAAGCGTTTGGCATCGTTGTTTGCACGACTACACTTTGCTTCTTAATTTATTTGGCTGCCAATTACTACTATCTTCAACATTTCATTCCCATCCATCACCGCATTGAAATTGAAGAATACGTGGGGGATGATACTTTTGATGGAGTTGTCGGATCGAATATTGGGGGTGTCAGATTGCCTGTGAACGGCAGTGTTTGGCCTCTGCCTGCAAAACTCAATTATTTTGAGGGGAACCGAAGTTTGGCCGTTGATTCTATCAGTTTAAGATTTGTTTCTGGTGATTTTTCAAATGCGTCCTGCGACATATTTATTTTTGTTCGTGATATGTACAGTAGGTTTTGTTACTTTTATTTACGACCCGTATTAAAACTTACTTATTATAAGGCTTTAGTGTTTTAGGCTTAGTTTTGATTGGCAGTCTGTTTATTTTTAGTTGTTATACGTTTGTAAGTCTTGCAATTATTATGAGGAAATTCAAAGTTGAAGAGATATGTAGCGATTTGCATGAAGGACCTATAGAACATAGAAATGAGCGTTTTAAAGAGTTAGTGAAACTTCCTTAGAGTCGCATCTTTTAACTCACTTTTTGTAGAGATATTTTGTTTTATTTTTCTCACCTGAACTGTTTATTAAAATTTAGCAAAGCGATGGCTTTTCCCAAAAAGGATTCGATAAATTCTACTGGAACGCTGACAGTTGACGTATATGTGAAGGATGGCTGTCCTTTGGAAGATGAGTACCCGCAACAAGAAATGAATGAAAATTGTATCGATTTTTTGAGTTTGCGTTCAGCCAAAAAAAAAATTGGTGTTTAGACATTCTTCACGTACCGGCCACCGGCAATGCTGTGATTGATGCCAAAGAAATTTGGGGCGCAATTCGTGCTATTGAAACATTAAGTCAGCTCATATTCCGCGTCGGTGACGTGGTTCGTTTTTAACCTTTTCAACTTTGTCAATCCAATAGCCAATAAAATCACTAATATTTTTCAAATAACGATTAATTAATTTGTTGGAATTACCTTATTGGATTTATCTTATTATATATTGATTGTAATCAATTATTCGTTATTTGTAAATTAGTTGTGTTTTAAGAACTTAGAAAGTTTTAATTGTAGTATTTTATACACCGGGCGAATGTTGAAGACGCGCCGGAATATTCGGTTCGTGGGATTCTTTTTGACACGGCCCGTCATTACTTGACAAAAAATATGATTCTTCGACAAATTGTACGTCTTTTAGATTTATTTTCTATGCTGTGCACTTCTGTCAGCCTTCAATATTTTTTTTCATTGAATTGCTTTTAGGATGTCATGGCCCAAAACAAGCTGAACTTTTTGCATTGGCATATTGTCGACATGGAGTTTTTCCCCTACGTTTCATTGGCATTTCCCAATTTAACCAAGTTTGTAAGTGCCTTTGTTAACTGTTTTTTTCCTTTTGTTGACTCTGTTGGTTCATTCTATAATTGTCTAAAATTTTGTTTGAAATTTTTGGTTCGGTTCTGCAACGATTGTTTACTGTTAAAAATTTTTTTTTTTATTTTGTCTTTGACATGTTTTTGTTATAATAACCTTTAGTTTTTACTGCATATTTTTATACAATACGTACACATTTTTTTTATCAGTAACGATTGTCAAATAATAGGGAGCCGACTCGCTAAACCACGTCTATACTCCAACCGTTATTCGCGAAATTGTAAGGTACGCGCGAAACTTTGGTATTCGTGTGATGGTGGAATTCGACACTCCAGGTATTTGGACGAAAATTATATTTGTATATTCTTTTATGTCTGTTTTTAGGACATATGCGTTCTTGGGGTGGCCAAGAAGGTCTACTGGCCAAGTGCCTTGACACTGAAAAGTTTGGAGGTGCACTATTTGACGTTTCTGTTGAGAAAAACTATGTTTTTTTGCGAACATTGTTGAAGGAAGTAATGGCTTTGTTTCCAGAAAAGTTTATTCATTTGGGCGGCGATAAAATTTCGATTTGGGTGGATAAGTGCTGGTAATATCTTTTAGTGTAATTTGGAAGTTTTTTTTTAAATTTTGAAAATTTTCTTTAATATTTAGGTCGTACAATGAAAATATCAAAGCGTTTATGAGATACCACAATTACACCAATGTTTATGAGCTGATGGACTACCACATTGAAAGGTAATTGTGCGATTTTTAAATAGTTATTCGTTGTTTTAGAATGGACCGCATAATGGACGAGTTGCGCCAAGACGATGAAGGCAGACGTCAAGTGTATTGGCAAGAGGTTTACGTTAACCGTCCAGTAACATTTTTCTTGTCTTTTAATTTTTTAGCAATTGTTATGCTTATTTTGGTTTTCAGGCGAAGGGTTCAGTTCTGCAGTTATGGATTCGTAAATCAGATACGTTAGAGATTGAGCATATCACCGATGCCGGCTACAATGTGCTTATGTCGTCTTGCTGGTAGATTGTATAACTTTACGTTGGTTTGTAGTGTTTAATTGTGATTTGCATAGGTATTTGGACGAAATTCTTCCGAACGCACCTGACTGGCGTGCCAACTCGAACCACTTCTACTATTGCAATCCTCGCGATTTTGTCGGCACACCGGAGCAGAAAGCACGTGTCTTGGGCGGTGTCGCATCTCTGTGGGCAGAATACATTGACGGGTCGAACATTGAAGCGCGCTTATGGTATTTTTTGTTACGATTTTATGTCGTTTGATGTTGCGGTTATTTATTGTAAGTGCTAATAATTTTTTGCGATTTTTAGGCCTTACGGATCAGTTGTAGCTGAGCGTTTATGGAGTCTCCCGTCCTTGACGCAAAGCGCTGAGGACGCGTGGCCTCGACTCCACGAACACCGTTGCCGAATGATTGAAAGAGGCTTTCGTACTCGCCCACTGAACGGCCCCGACTCGTGTGACGTCGAGTGGACGGAACGCCATTACAAACCCAATGATTACTTTTATTTTTTTAAGAGGCATTGACAGTACTTAAAAAGTTGAAATAAGTTTAATTCGTTAAATATTTTTTTTATTTTTGACCTTTTTGTATTTAATTGTTGGCTTTTTTCTCTACGAACAATCAATCAATTGAGTGTTGTTGTGTAGAGGGATTTGTTTTGATTAACTATTTTGATATTTTTTATAATTTAATTGTCGATTGTAAAGGCATGAAATAAGTGTTTAGTAACTTTTTTGGTTTTTTATTATTTTTTTTTGTTTTTGGTTTTTTTGTAATTTATTGGAGTCGGTTTAGAAATTTGTTCAATTTTTTCTCAAAAAAGACATAAATCGCGCACGGTTTAAGTGTTGTCATGCCATCTCATGCCAATGGCTTAATAAGGTTTTGAAACTATCCAAAATTTTATGGCTATTCAGCCAAGGTAATTAGGTTATCATACCATGCTGCAAATAATTTCTGGGCTGCTTTCAAATGGTTTTTGGGACGCGTAGAATACATCACCGTTGAAACTTTTTCCATGAATTTTTTAACCAATTGTTAAATTTTGTTTGTCTTTTTGCAAAGAATGTCATGTTATTCAAATTCTGTGCCATGATGTTTTTTAATTTATTAGTAATATTACTAATAAAAAAAATAATTTTTGATGACTTTTCAGTGTTTTGGTACATTTTTGCCGAATTTAATGAACCACAAAAGTGAGGATGGCAGAGCTTTATCCGATAATTAAACTGCTGTCACGACCTTCATTTTTGATTCTATTTTTGAAGCACTTATTAACTTTTTAAAGTAAGAAAGGAGTTATTAATTGCCATGGTTTTCAGGCTCTTTCACCATTCCTAATCAATTTTATTGCCTGAATTTAATTTCTTATCAAGCTAATTAGCAAATTACATAGTTTATCAATTTTAATATAGCATGCAATTGGTTTTTGTTTCTATCTTTGTTTTGACTCAAACAAGTAGGCTCAATTTTGTGTTGTTGTTGTTGCAGTATACAAAATTTCCGGTTATTTATAAAATTTGTGCACGTTTGTACATGAGTATTGTTGAATTGTTATGTTTTTTTTGTAAATGTGGGGTTGTGTAAAAGTAATTTTTGTTTGTTAAAGTGTGGTTTTTTGACGGAAAAGTTGTGGTTTAATAGATAATTGTAGAAAATTGTTGGAACAAAAAACGTGGAATTATGGTATTCTGCATTATGTTTTACTTTAGTTTATTATTGCATTTAGCGGCTTGCGAGGCGCTATTGCTTACGGCTTGGTCGTCGCCTTGCCGAATGAGTTGCCGGCCAAAAAACTCTTTGTCACCTCGTGTATTGTAGTCATTTACTTTATCGTATTTTTGCAGGTCGGTTTAGCAAAACATATAACAATTTGCAATAATTTTGGCAGTTTAATGGAATAACAGTTTTTGTTAGTTTTTTAGGGTATGTCTTTGAAGCTAATTGCTAATTTCTTAGAAGTGTAACAGAAAGTTGTATTCGAAAAAGGAATGATTGAAACAGTCTATGAAAACGTAAGTTACTACAATTTGGTTTTGTTTTATAATTAATGTGGATATGTTTTCGAATTTCTCAATAATTCTATAATCGTTTTTGTCCCGAGGCGAACAAAAATAAAATGGTTATTAGTTTTCGTGGCAAGACAAGTCAATTCGAATGAAAACTAAGGAAATGGATCAATTAGTTTAGGTTTTTTTAGCGTTTTTAGCATTTTTTTTTAAATACTGGTTAATCCATTAGAATAAGACCTTGTCTTAGTTGCACTTGAATAAAAGTATGCCTGTGTATAATGAAGCGTTTTTTGCTTTTTAGTTCTCCAGCCAAAGTCAGTCGCCATAACAGCTCATTGCACCCCATTGAAAATGTCGAAATTTTACGAAGGCTAACTGAATCAAAAAGATAATTGATAATCTTGAAATAAATTACATTTCGAATATTCAAATTAGTGAAGAAACCGAAGTTGTGGAACACGAATGTGTTTTAAGAAGCCGCAACGTGGACAGCACTAAAGTTTAGGTTTATTGAATTTAGTTTTGAAAAGTAATAAATGTTAATTGAGAATTTTCTTAGACAGAGAGAATGCGTCTTTCTTAGAATGCGTCTTCTGGTGGTTTTGACGATGTCACGAGAGTCTGAGATAAATGGTTTTTTATTGCATGGTTTCTATATTGTTTATTTTTTGTTTCGAACGCTCTTGTTTGTTTTGAATTTTATTGAAATAAGTAATGAATACAGAGAAAAACAAGCATTTTTATATTATTTTATGAAGTAAATTGTTGTTTTATAAACAGAATTTAGAAATATATGTTGTTTTCAACTTTGAATTATTTATTTATAAAAAAAAGTTTTGGTGGAGAAAAAAAAATCAATTATATTAAATTTTTGTGTCATTGCCTCACGCAGAATTATTTTTTATTGTATTTTATATCACTTATCGTATAGCGCCGCCATTTTATTTTTACCGTGTGTGTTTTGATGCGGTGACGTTCGTGTAACGTGCCGATAACTCGTTCAAATGAATGTACGGAATATTTGGTGTTTACTTGTTTTTTGGAGTAAATTTGTTTGTTTTTTAAATTTATCTGAAGTTAGATGGATAATAATATTCATTGTTAGCTTTGGGTTATTTGTTTTTTTGTAACGATTATCTTTTTGTAAATTTTGCAGGACTTTAATTAGCGCATTGGAAATGTGTTTGTGATGTCCGTGGCGAGATGATTAAGCATCCTTTATTGCAAAAATTCGAGTTTGTTTTGATTTAGAACAACATTCAGGTAATCAGGCTTTGCTGTTTGTTAAGGTGTGTCAATATCACACATATCAGTTGGTTTAACACTCTGAAGGCATAGTAAAAGCAAGCGTCAAATTTATTAATTGGGATTCCCCCGTGCGCCCTCGGATTTTACATTTTTACAGCCGACTGGTGATTGGATGGACACGTTGTGATATTTTTCTTCTTAAAAAATTGCTTGGCTAACTGCCTTCCTTATCAGCTATTGTCCGCCTATAAATAAGACATAAATGTGTGATAAAGCGCAAGCTGAGGAAGTTTTGGTTAGTGTTCTCCCTTCACACTAATTTGCTGATTTTTTTTGAAAAAGACATAAAACAATAAACTAAGAGTAGGAGTTATTGCTTTTTTGACTGAAGAATTGAGGTCTGACGTCAAATGAGTTTGAAAATTTAATATTGAAAAATTAGTAATCGAGTTAGACTCGACTTTAGCTAAAAAAAAAATTTGCCTAATTCAAACTTTTTTCCTTGTGTCTGCTGCATAATTTTTATTTCGGAGGGCTATGGTTGTTTTATTTTATAAAATATAATATTCAAAAAAAAAAAACAATTTGTTTTCATTTTAATGACCAAAAATAATGGGTTTAGCCCTCAAAACAACATAGAGTTGATAGAATTAGAGAGACAAAGAGGTGGAGAGAGTAAGAGGAGGGCACGAAAAGACCAGGTGAATCTATGAACAATAAGACCGACTAATGATAGGAGGAGGAATGGGCGTACAACCCAAAAAAGTCACTGCACATGAACCTTGCATCTTCATGGTGTAATCTGGGCAAGTATTAAAATAATAAGAAAATTTTTTACTGTTTACTCATTTTTTTGTTACGAATTACGGCAAATGTGTTTATATGAAAGGCGCCAGAACCTAAGCTTTAACCTATCCCAGAATCCCAGCTAGGCATACAAACTCGAGCGAAATTTAGTCAGTTTTTTTATAAATAATGATCATAACTGGCAGTATACTTTTTTCACTGACAACACCGAAAGGGGCAATCGATAAATGCAAATTGATAATGCCACGGAAAACATAAAAAAATTCATTTTTAGTATTAAATCAAGCATAAGCACTACTCGCCGGTTGGCTACAAATCAACTTACACCCAAATCTAACTTGCGCTTACTAGTTCCAATTCTTAAACCGATAGCGCCTATAAAACAATTTAGTGATCAATGTAAATCAAAAGTGTGAGTTGGCGAGTGCGAGGTGATATTTTACCTTTGTCATAAGAGCTATTTCGGAGTTCAACTGCTGAGGCCGAATTTTCGTGCAAATCTTTTAAACTTTTGGTTTTTGAATATTTTCGGTCGTTGGCATAATGTCAATTTGATAAGAATATAACAGTGATTATAATAGATGGACGGGGGACACTAACTGACATTACATAAGAAAGCTGTTAAAATTTGATAAAGGTCTACTCATTAATTAGCTAAATGTGAGACAAATGTTAGATTTAGAACACATTGGAAAATCGACGGCAATTTTGAAGTATAAAAATTAAAAAAAATTAAACAAAGACCTTGAATCCATTGTTGCGTCGACAAGGTTTTGACATGCCTATACGGAAGTACCTGTATGGAATGAGCGAACACTTTACAGCGAAGGGAATTTCTCCGTATTCCCTTTGCTGCTTAATATATCATTTTTGAGTATTAGCTAAAAACGCCGCACTTTTGACAAAACTGCTCAAAGCTGTAAGTATTTTCCAGTTGAGAGTTCCGTAAATGACTCACTTATAAATATCGGCAAGCGGAATAAGTTATACAGCAGAAACTAAAAATGTAAATTTCTCTTTTATTTTTGAAAGAAAATTGCATAGAAATTATAAATAAAAAAAAATAAAATAATTGAGACATTTATACAACACAACAATAAGCAAGTGGCAGCTTTCCTTTATTTTTTTCATATTTCCAATTTTTACTTTCTACTTTTTTTATTATTATAATTTCGTTTTCAGTTTGAAATGTTTGAGAGTGTTTGGTTGCTGCTGTTTTCCTGATCAAGAACGAACTTATACCAATTGTAAGGGCATAAAGGTACTGCTAAAATTTTGGTCTTTTGTGGTATCAAAGCGCTGAAAAAATTTGGCTATGAGGCCTCAATCTTCATAAACATTCCTCAGCAGGCCTTGCGCTACGTTTACTTAGGTTTTTGAATTTTTGAATATTATTTAAAGATAATTTTGTCTTAAAGCGATCTGCAAATACTCCATAATTTTTCTCTAATTGTTTTCTTTTGACATCCGTGTTGGAAATTAATGTTGACCCTATGCTATGGTTACCATAAAATTTAATCACAAAAAAAATTAATGGCTTTGTTATAAGACTGCGCTTTAAGCAATTAAGTTTTTTAATTTTAATATGAAAGCCTAAGCTAAAAAAATATTTGTACTTATGCGTAACAAAAACATGTCTAAAGGCTAAGCTTGAATGAAAACTCAATTTAGTATAGTTTAATTTATTTGGCTCGGTTGGCACCTCACTTCTTTTCCAACATAACATTTTATATTAATTAGTCTTCAAAATAAGATTTCCTAGGGGAATACAAAAAGCAATCTCAGCATTTTTTTTAGCTTTTTTGCACAAACTTTTACTTGAGTTTCAAAAATGTTTATTTATAGTTTTCTGCTCCAAAAAATTATTTGTTTGATTGTAGCTCTTCGAATTTTTTGCACTCGAAATGCACATGTATAATAATTATTTAGTATACCAGTAAATAATCACGATTGTTGTTATAAAAAATATATAGCATAATTTTAAACCTACTTTAACACCCATACAACCCTTTAAAAAATAATTATTACTCACTCACAGTAATCTGCGAAGGTATTTATTAGCAAACAGAAAACCGTTAAAGCAATAACAAAAAAAATTTTTCTAATTTTTTGCATTGAAAGCAAGGTCATAACTTAATAGAAAATATTTACGACTTTTTGTTAAACTTAACCATTTTGTTTTTTTTGACGACAAAAACAAGGTGGCTGTGCTATACTCAAACTACAGATTTGTGACATTAAGTGTTTTTTTTAGCTAAATGAGCAATTGCGGCTAAAAAAGACTTTAAAAAAAAACTATACAAAATAATTTATGTGAAACGTTTGAAAAAACATAACGAGACGCCGCAAAATTAAAGCTCAATTGGAAATGTTAATTAAAATTTGCGCCTAAAGCGCAAAATTTTTAATCTGTTGTTTTGCATTGTGTCACTTTTTAAATTTTTAATATTATTAATTTTTACGGTATTTTTTGAATTTTCACTATTGTTTTTCAATCAATTGTGTCGTTTTGCTTCGACAGAAGCGGTTGCTTTTTTGATTTGCTTTAAATAAATTGGTGAAAAGCACAGCTTTAGAAGTCAATACTTGCTTGTACATAATTTTTTGCACCTAATTAGGAAGAGCCGACATATTTTTTTATGTTTTAAAAGCAAAGATTGAAAAATCTCAGTTTACATCATTTTGTTAAATAACTTTTTCAAAAAAGTAATCACATTTCAAGGCCTACATCAAAAAAAAACAAAGTTATTAACACTCTTGTTCTACCCTGACGTGATTTTGAGTCGACTTGACCAAGACAAGAACGCCTTTACTGGAATGTCGTCGTCGGAAAATTTTGTGTTATTTATTTTGTTTTCTTGAGGGAGTTGCAAAAAGAAAACAAAATTGGAAAGTGAAAACAAAACATTTTTGTTTGCAGAGAAAGCCAAAGAAGGCAAATAAGTGCCTTTAGCTTTTACTTATTTTTTTTCGCCTTCTATTTTTTCGTTTTTTTTTGTTTGTTTTGTTTTGCTTCACTCCGTCTTTCAAACATTGATTTTTACAAAGCCAATTTAAGCTTGCTTATGTGAAAAATTATCGCGTCCGCTATAAGCCGTTCGGCTAGCGCCTCTTCCCCTCCGATAATAAAGTTTGGAGGTCTAGATTAGAGAGCCTGTCGAAGTATTAGAAAGGTTGCCAGCGTTTTAAGTTGAATTGGACACGTTTCCCATGTTTGTTAGCCAAATAATTGTAAGTTGCGATTTGTCCTTGTTTTAGTATATATAAAGTGGATAAATGTGAATAATTTTGTATTTCCATAATACTTTTTCCATGTTTTCACACTTATATATATGCGTTCCTAACAACTAGTCAATATAGTCGCGTTACAGTGGATTTGAACTTTGTAAACGTAAACTGAAGTTTAATTCTAAAATGGAAAGCTGAAAAAGTCATTCTGTTTAGAGAAGTCATTTCAAGCACAAAAAGATATTATTTTGCGAACTAAGAACCAGTGAGCTTTATGGCGCAAATTTTATTTATTAGGTGCTTAAGTATAAAACTGCGTTTTTAACGATGAAAAAAGGAAATCAAAATTTTATAATTTTTTTATTTAAACTTTCATTAAATATAATTTCCATCATTATTAACATCAATTTGCCATTTTTTTGGTTATGGATGTTATGGATGCCATCAAAGAAAAATTTAATTGATTTTAGTGCAATCTACTCTTCTAGCCATTTTTTGACGTCTTCGTATTTGGAGAAGCGCTGTTCTGACAATCCATAAACCGTCGATCGAAAGAGATGGTAATCGGATGAAGCCACATCTGGAGAAAAGGCGGGGTGCGGCAGAACTTCTCAATTGAGCAATTTCAACTTGTCTTTGACCGATTTGCAGACATGTGGGCGGGCGTTGTCGTGCTGTAGCATAACTCTGCTCTTTCGTGAATTCCATTCTGATCGTTTTTCTTTCAATGCGTTGCTCAACTTGACTAATTGTTGTTTGTAGTTCGCCAGTAACTGTTTTATCTGGTTTTAGAAATTCATAATACAGGACGCCTTTCTGATCCCTTTTTTTTTGGGCCATATTAAAAAATTAATTAAGTTTAAGCAATTTAAGGCTATGCCGATAAGGCGTTTGGAAGGCCAATGTTATTTATAATAATTTTTTCTGATTTGCACCTTCAAAATACTTGTATTTTTTAACAATGAATTTAACAACCTGTACTTTTGTTGCTATGGCGCTTTACCTCGGCTTTTGACCAAAAAAAAAGAGAATGAAAATTAAATATTTAAGTATTATATCTCATTTTTTTAATTTGAAAAACGTTTTTTTATATTCAAATAATATAATCCCAGCAAAATACTTGAGAAGACTTTCTTTTTTATTATTATTAATATTATTACGGAAGAAGTTTCGTGGAAAATGTATGGAAGGGAATTACTTTTTTTTATTTTGCTTGCTGTTTGTTATACAGGGTGTGCCAAAAGTTCTTGCGCCTTTTTTTGAATCGGTTTAACTTGGCATTATATGCAACTAATGGAAAATTAAAACATACTATCTTGTAGCCCGTGCAATTTTGAACACAACAGTGCTTATGGAAAAAGTGTGGGATGAGATTTAGCCGGATACCCTTCATCTTCCAAAAACGCCTAAAAGCCTGTGTTGCGGCAAATGGTGGTCATTTTGAACACTTGTTAAAATGATTTTACAAAGAATTTAGCTTTCTAATACTGTTTTGTTTTTTTTATAATGTTATAAAAATAAAAAGTTATAAGAAAAAAAAGAGGCGCAAGAATTTTAAACACACCCTGTCTGTATATGCTTTTTTTACGCCGTTTTTTGTTAATGCAACTTTTTGTTCGCGCTTCTTAATTTCCGCCGTTTTTTAGTCCGCGTTTTTTTGTCCGCGCCGCTTTGTTCAGCATTTTATTGTCCGGCGTCTTTTTGTCCTTCTGTTTTTGTTTCCGCCGTTTTTTGGGCATTCTCATAGCAAGAAAATTAAGCAATAAATGCTCGTGTTTTACTTTAAATTTTGTTGGCTAATATTATCGTATATAGATTGTTCTGACTGCGGGTTCCGACAATTGAAATATTTTATTGAATTTTGCTGTTTTGAACTGCATTTTCCCCGCCAAACACAATGGCGTTTCTCGGCCAACTTTCCGCCAAATTGCAGGAAATAAAGACGCAATTGCCGCAAGTCATTGAGCAAGCGAATAAGGCCAAACAGAACCTCGTGCCAGTCCTTAACAAATGCACCCAACAATTGGACAATCTGGGCAAAATTCTCCAGGTAACTTTATTGAATTGGTTCAATTTTTCAATATACTTAGCCATTTTAACTGCCTCCACCGTAGTTCTACCGTAGTGTAAAAAAATGCGCAAATTAATTTTTTTTGTTTTATGGTACTTGGAGTTTTAAGCACAATGCTTTAAGTATGTTATATGCCTATTTAAAAGTGTAGTAGTTAGAAATTAGAAGGAAAGTTACGGATTCTCAGCTGCGCCCTAGTTAGGGTAGCTTCAACTTTTCTTAGTTTAAGTCGACCTAAAGGCTTATTAGGGTTTGGATGCCATACCGAAAATTTTTCTTGTTTTGTACGACCGCTATATGGCTTGTTAAATTGGCTTTTTTAACAAAAAGAAACGTTGTAAAATTAAAAATTTGTTTATTTAGCACTGTTGTAAATGGAAAATTAAAAAGACAAATAAAAATTTTTATTTTATATTTGAATTTTTTTCAAGTGGCTAGATTGATAAGGCAATTGGTATAACATTCCAAGCAAAATTTGTATTAATATATTGCTTCAAAACAATATTAGGCCTATGGGATGAGTTGGAGGGTTCGATGGTACACCCCTAATTATTATTTATGTAGGTCTAGTTCTAATATATTATTCCCAGACATCATGAGCTTTATTGAATCGATAATAGGGTAATGAGATTGTGAACAGCAATAAAGCAAGCTATACTATAATAGCTTAGCTACAATATGCTTCAAAATAGGATAATGTGGAATTTCAGGCTTATCGTGTTAGGACTAATTTTTTATAAATTTTTGAGCATATTGTGTGAATTTTTCAATCTCGTTTAGGTCAACGTGGACCGCCGACAATCGCCTATTGACATCCTACCTTCAATTACTGCATTTGATCCCGCACTGGAATCCGTCAATTTTAAGTACGTTTTTCATGTTTTTTAGGTTTTGTAGATTGTTTGAGCTCTACGACAAAAATACATTTTTGTTTTGTCTGTCCTTTTGTCTTTTTGTTTCTTCGGTTTTTATGTCCTCACTTACTTTTGTCTTTTTGTTTATGAGTCTTTTGGTAACTTGAACTTCCTTGTCCTCATTATTTACCTTTACATTTTTTTGTCCGTAATCTGTTTTGTCCGGCATTTTTTTGTCTGTTTGTTGTTATGCTTAGGAAGTTTGTTGTCCAACATTTTTTGTCTGTTCGTTTTCTTATTCAAGAATTTTTTTGTTTTTTTCTTGTTCTATGCAGCAGGCCTTTTTTTCCGACATTTTTTTGTCTGCAGACTACTTTGTGTGCTGCTGAAGTTTTGTCAATTTTTTTCGGCTAATTAAAAGAGTTAACTCTCAAATATTGGCAGAAAATTACTTTTTCCTTTGTCAATGAGTATTTTGTTGAATAAATTTTTTTTTCACCGCCATTGCCACCAAGCAAAGGAGCAAGTAAAAAAAAAAGTTTTGTGAATTAATCATTTTTTACTGGTAGTGTGGCTGTTTTGAAGATTAAAATTTGCATTATTATAAATAATATTTGCAGGAAAGAAAGGAAGGAAGATTTATGCTTAGTTTTTGGGGTAAAACTTGCGAAAAAAATGCATTAAGCGATTTATTTGTACCACTAAATGGCCAACAGATTTGGCAATGGGGGAGAGATTCAATTTTGGAGAAACAAAATTTCTTTATTTTTTTCTTAGAAAAAAAATGGAGTTTTTTGGAAAGAATGGGTAAAGATGCTAGGCTCTAGTAAAAAATGATGACGGATAATAAGGCAATATGGTACGCGCAAAAAGACGCAGACAAAAAGACAAACGATTTTTTTTAATTTGTTGGTTTTGCCGTTTCGTTACTTTGGCGATGCTTGGCGAGAGTTTGAAAATGCACTTTTTTAACTCCTAAACCTAAAGTTTTTAGTTAACTACGTTGATTAAGCTGTTTGGCAAAAACTCTCTAAGATTCTAGCCCAAAAAACATAGCACGAGTTACGCTAATCAACTGTAATTTTTCAAACTCCCGGGCTTATGCGTTTTGTATTGACTTTTGAATTTTTTCCATTATCTATCCTTTAAACACGTGAGACGTAAAATCTAATTGACAATCGACAATTTTTTAGAATTAATTACGATGAGACTTGTCAGACAATGATCTCCAACCTGGGCTCTTGTGTTTCCATCAAATACCCGACAACCAACAGCAACTCTGTCGACTTCAAAGCGTCTTTCATTCCAGAAGAGCAATTCCATCTCGAATATGTCACCTTCCATTGGGGCACAGGTGCGCTGTTTCACCATTTAGCCGTCCCTGACACAACTGGTTTGACCGCCTGAATTTTTTTTAGAACCAATGAACGGTAGCGAGCATACGGTTGGTGGGGTCGGTTACGCCGGCGAGATTCACTTTGTCCATAGGAACCTGAAGCATGCCAATTTGGAATTGGCATCCAAAGCACCCAACGGAATGATTGCATTATCGGTGTTCCTCAATGTAAGGAATCATGTCGGCGGACTGTTTATAATTGTGTTGAATAATATATATTTGGGTTTTGATGGCTTAATATTATACTTGATTAATTTGGATTAATCTGAAGATAAGGCTTAGGCTTAAACTTACAATTATTGCAATGTTTATGCTTATGCTAAGCTTATTTATAGCCTTAAGTTTAGGCTTAGGCTTAGACTTAATTTTTTAGTCTCAGGTTTTAACTTGGACTTATGGGTAAGCTTAGGCTTAGTCTTAGGCTTAACTTTAGGCTTAGACTTCAGCTTAAGCTTAGTCTTAAGCTTTGTATATGGGTTCAGCTTAAGCTTAGTCTTAAATTTAGGCTTAGGCTTAGGCTTTTGCTGGGATTGCAAATATATTTCAATGTAAGCTCAGGCTTAAGCTTTTATTTATGCTTTACCTTATTATTAGGCTTAGGCTTAAAGTTAGGGTTACTCTCAGGATTAAGCTTGGCCTTGAAATCAGACTTGGACTTGAGCTTAGTTCTAAACGTAAGCTTAGCAATAAGCTTACGTTTTTAACGTTTTTTACATTTTTATTTTTTTATAGGAGTCTCACGACAATAACTTAAACCTTGTGTCAATTACAAATGTTCTGCCTAACATTTTATACAACGGCACAGAGTCGGGATTAGCGGACTTCAGAGCATCACAACTGATACCGGGCAACGGTAGTTGAACGTCTTTGTCTGCATTAGTACTGTATTTGCATTGTTTTAGAGAAAAACAAGGAGTTTTGGGTTTACGAAGGCTCGGAGACAATAAAGCCGCACCGCGAAATCGTTAAATGGATTGTTTTTCGGTCGGCTGTCCCAATCTCGTCGTCACAAGTTGGTTATTTACTGTTATTCATTAAAACCGGATTGGATTTGGATGGAATACACCCAATATTGCTTTTATTTCATTAACAAATGTCAAGTATATATGATGTTAAGACTCACTTTGGAAGCACGCAAATTTTAAACATGTTTATAGGAATAAGTTTTTTATAATTTTCTAACTTAAATACCGTACAATTCTGAAAATAATTCGCTCGTAATAATATTTATTATTGAAAAATTGTCCGCATGGCTCGGAATCTAATTTGACATTTCTTTTAAAATCCATTCACATTTTGCAACATGATATTTAATTAATTTTGTAATTTCAGTTAGAAAAACTGCGGGAATTGCGGCAAAGCAAGGCCGAAGACGAGATGGAGCAACGCATGGTCTCGATTCGACCGCTTCAATTACCCAACTCGAGACTCGTGCGTTCTTCATTTAAAAGCGTCGCCCAACTGGAACTATCTCTTAAATAACTCCTTGCTTCGACTTACGATTAGCCAATTTGATTGTTTTTGTTTTGCCTCAGAATGCTCTTCAGCATTGATGACGCAAATTGGTTTTAGATCCCAAAACTCTGTTTTACTTTTAGATTTATTTTTTTATATTTTATAGCAGAATTTTCAGGGTTAAGAACTAGTCATGTTTTGGAGGCCATTATTTGGTTCTTCTTATTCCCGCATCGTGTTTGAAGGGGATATATCTTCATTGAATATATTATAACATCCAGATGGATGATTTTTACAGAAATGTTTTAGCTCCAATCAAACCGTTGTTAAGAGCCCCTATTGTAAGGAACTTGTGTGTATTATTGTCTTAAGATGTTAGGCTGAATAATGGGTTATAGTTCTTTAACTCAAAGCTATTTTCGTATTTTATGACGTTACGAGAATAAAAAATTACATTTCAAAACGAGAGGGTTAATGATTTAAAGCCCAAAGCATCTGTCTTCAAGATCTGCGCGGAATTTTTGAACTCAAATCAAAGCCTTGATAGCCTTTTTGAAAACATTTTTTCAAAAAACCATCTGATTCAAAAGGTCCCGCTGCATCCTATTTATTGTAAAGAAAAATTTTTTCAAATTACTTGATTTTCTATATTTTGTAATTTTTTATATTTAATTCACATTGATGTAAACAAAAAATAAAAATTTTAAAGATTTTTTTTTATTACTCCCAATTTCAGACATAAAATGTGATCCAAATGCGCAACAAGTTCAAGGCTCCAAGAGAAAAACATCAAACAAGTCATTGGTGATGGTTAAATAACCTGCAAACGTAAAGGAAATCTAACCTACAAGCACTTTACCTCACATTAACCACTCAATTTTTGGTGGCCGCGAGTTGATAGACCGCCGGCTAGACTAGTGAGGGTGCACGTTGAGTTCGAATCTGATTTGGTATTTGGGGCATAATTTGAGTCTAGACGCAAACTGGTCATATTGTTTACCAGTGGTGGTTAACCGCTTTGTAAACCACTGATTTTTGTATAACATTATAGCAATTGCGCTAATTATGAAAAAAGCCGCTTAGCGCACCGTCTTCCCAATATATCTTTCCAATATACACCACATTACTCACAATTTATATTGATTTTCTTCGATAAACTCTTTTCAGAAAAACATATAAAATTTCAAATTAACAAGAACAAAAAAAACAATGTGAGCCATACGACTCGATCACTTGATGGGACGCACCTTTAGTTGGACTTGGGCACATTGCGCGTCGAACTGCTTCTTCTGATCCCTGAAAGCGTTCTTGTTGATCTTTCTCTCAATCCGACGGCCGCGGCGCTCTTCCCGAACCGCTGCTTTGCGTAGCCGACGCTCCTCAGGCGTTTCGCCCTTCGCCCGAATCGTTGTTGTCGTCACTGTTTCCGTCTCCATTTCCTAAACAAAATCAAAATAATTCGTATGTGAATACTGAAATAACCCATGTAATTGTGGAACTTCTTAACAAAACTGGCTTAAAACACAGCCCCTAAAACTTTGAGAGCAATGGTTTTCTTTATTTTTAGCCTTCACCTTCTAAAAACTGCAAAAAATTAGAACAAATTTGAAAATGTCAGAGAAAAAAAGTAGAATGGTCGGCCGCGGGCATCAAAACCCACAGTTTGCAACTGAACAAGACAAATGGGTTGCCACTATACTACACACGCAGTAAGCCAGGAAATCTAATCAAATCGCGTTATATAACAATATAATTAGTCAAATACCCTTTAGTCAAAATTTTCCAATTTAAAAAAAAAAACAGTAAAGACTGCTTCATGTAGAGACTTAGCTATATTGTCCAAAAAAACTATATAAAAGCTCAAAAATAAATTCAAGAACGGAGTTATAAAGTCAGTATTCGGGCTTAGAATGACTTAAGAACTAAATTTCCATCACATACAAAAAAATAAATCTAAATATTCGCTTACGAAAAAAAAACTTTTGAAATATATAAATTGACATTTCTTTTCTTTCCCATTATTAAGTGCAAATTATAATCGAATTTTTTCAATATTGCAACGCCAACAGGTGGCCGGAAACGCTAACATTTTCAAAAAACAGGCCGTTTAACTAAGCCACAATAACACTAGAAAAAATTTAAATTACTTACCTCCTCTTCCAGCATTTTCAGGTCTAATTTAGCGATAAAATTTTTCCTCTGCGCCCCCGCGCCCTCATTCTTAATCTCCAATGGATGGTTGCGGTGGTTTGAATACGTCGACAAAATCGATTCGCAGTCCCATCGGCTCTTCTTTGCATACGTCTCATCCTCTTCCTCTTCACTGTCGAAGTCGTCCTCCGAGACGCGTGTCTCCTCCTCCTTCTTCACGATCTTCAACACCAACTCTTTCATTTCGGCGCTCGGCTTCTGCAAATCTCCACCGGTTAACCCACAAAAAAAAAGATGGAAGCGTTCCCAACAAAAAAACCTCCGGGACGAATTTGCGTTTGGCCGACGCAAAGTCCTGCACCAGCTTCTGGAAGCGCTCATCGTTCTGGTCAATATGGCCAGCAATCAACTCGCTTCCGTCTTCAATCAGCCCGCACTTCTCCTCGTCGTACTGCTCGTAAAGCGACTCGAAATATTCGTCGATGATCTGCAGTCCGTCCGGACGCTTGATCATCGCTGAACTCATCGAGTAGTTGGTGAAGCGGGTTCGACGTTCCACTTTGTCCTCCTCCATCAAGTCTTCAATCATATCTGCAAAATGAGCTAAATTAAACGGTCAACAAATTGTGGTTGACTTTAGGACAAAACAAAAAGCGAGGAAACAAACACGGACAAAAAAAAGCAGATAGAATTACGTTAAAAATAATGTCACACAGACAAAAATATATCGTGCAAAAAGACACACAGACAAAAATGTCGGACAAAAAGTTGCTTAATGGTCAAAAATTATGGACCCAAACAGGCGCCAAATAAAGAGATACACGGCAAAAAAATGAGGACGAATAGACGCAAGGTTTTGTCAGCTTTAATTGACCAAGTCAATTAGGTCGGTATGTTATGTTCGCAATTTAAAAAAAACCATTAAATTCATCACAGCTGTCCGTCTCATCGTCTTCATCGTCCGAGCCCACTTTATTCGACTCGCGAATCAGTCCGAAGCGCTCCATCACTTCTGACTTGCCGTACGCTTCATTCGACATCCGATTCGACGCCAAATAGGACGACTCCGCGCCGCCGTCATCCGCGTTCAATTGCTTCACAAAGTCGTCCTCCAAAAGGTCGTCTTCGTCACAATTTGCAAACTCGCCTTCCAATGCGGCCGCAATGTCCGGGTCGATGTCGGGCAGCAATTCTGCAAATAAATAATGGGGAAATTTTGAAAAAGAGAGCTTTAACTGATGTTTGAGTATACTAAACTATTTTTGAGCATTTTTCTGATTTTATTTGCTCGGACAAATGGCCATTTAATTATGCAAAAATGACCATTTTTCCCCTCCAAAAACAGCTAGCATAAGCTAAGAAGAAGGATGGTTTAAAAGACTTAAAGCAAATAGCTTAAAACTTATAAATATGGAAGAAACAAGTTTTTTGGTTTTAGCGGTTAGCTGCTTTAGGCAAAGATAAAAGCGTTTTAAACCACTGATCAAATAGATTTAATCCAAATAACTAGATGGTTCGCTGAAGACTTCAAGGTTGGATTATGAACAAAGGCCTCCAAAATATAAAGAAAAATGGGCTAACAGACTAATTCTTGGGCAAAAGCACAGTCAGATGAGCCGCGGAGAGTAATTACACACACGTTATTACCACAGCTCAGCTGAGTGTTTATCAAAAATATGGCGGCAATTGTGTTTAAAATAGGCCGCAGCAATTATGCACTGACAAAGTAATTGTCCTATCGAGTTTAGAGGAATATGAGTAGGCCTAAGCAAGGTGGGTTAAGGCATGAAGGCGTTATTGGGCATGCAGAAGATGACTTGAGGCAACTGCTTAAAAAGATGTTAACCTGTTAATTCATTTATGGCTAAAAGTTGTGACAGGAATCATTGCTGCCTCAACAAAGCCTTAAAAACGTGGGAAAATAAGTTGATCAATGTTCCCCAAAAGCGCTTGGTTTTAAAATGTGATAAATGTCCATACCTAAGCCGTAGCAAAAATGCACCAATCCCAAAATTTATCGAGTGTTTATTAAACTGCTTGGAACAGGTTCAAAAAGAGTATAAAAAATATACCATTGGTTGGTGCGGCCTGATTCAGCAACCCTACTTTGAGCTCCACTCCCTTTGTCTCAAAGATAACGCTGGGCAGGTTGAGCTTCGGGTTGGCAATAATCGTGCGATCCACTTCCTCGACGTCAACCGCCTAAATTTGGTCTGTAGTGTACAAAATCCAGCATAAATTAAGCAAATTTACCTCTCCAACAGACTTTAAATGCTTGAGGTAATCATAATCGTCTTCATAGTAAATGCCAAACTTCTGGCGTTGATTAATATCCTAGAAAAAAAATTGACTTGAATTAAGGTAATTAGAATCAGTAAAAACTGAAAATAAACGAACCAATGAAGGAATGGGCTGTAAGACGTGCTGGCCGACTTCATTGTCAGCGACGAGCGGGTCCTGTTGACTGCGGTGCAAAAGGCGGAAAGTGGTCGACTTCTTTTTGTCAATGAAGGCTTTCTTCTTTTTCTTGCCCTAAATTTGATGAAAGTAAATTAAAAATTTGTAAGGACGTAAACGGTTGAGTGACTTAAACCTTGTTCAGGAAATGTTCATTGTTTGGAAGATCGGCCGGCGATTGCCCGGCGTCCATTATATTGTTATACATTTTCTTTGAGAAAAATTCTTAAACAAGAATTATATAGTCATAAATCGTATAAATAGTAGAAAAAGGATTAAATATCAAAATTGATTTGTACAAGTCAATTTAAGTAAAGCAAACAACAATTCCGTAGAAAAATATCACTAATTCGGTGGTCTATAGGATCGCCGTATTGTAGAAGTTTTTCACCTAACTTTATTCTACTTCGCTTTCTTCCCTTTTTTTGCTTATATAACAATTATAAAGATTTACAACTTATAAATTTGGTAATATAAATGGCTAAAATATGATAAGTAAGTTTACCCAAAAATCACGCAAAAGTTCGGTCACAACAAAAGCTGGGATTAAAGCAGCTAGAATGTGACAGTGCATAATGTAACAGGCGCTAGTCGCAAGGCCTATTAAAAAGCCTTTTAGTAAGTTGCAAAGATCCGGGCACACAAACCCAAAAACCCCACCTTTAATGGTACATAGTCCGAGTTCAATTTTTGTTTGACCGGATGCTAATTGGCTGAAATCATTTTCGTTTGGCGCAGTGTTAATATTTAAAATATATTTATGGTTTTTTCTTTTTCCGTGATTGAAACTCAACAAAAAAAGGACAAGACAAAACAAGAATGTTCAAAAATTCAAAAAGAATTAACAAATGGATTACAAATTACGCAAATTTATCAAACTGTATATAATTCTGTGAAATTTTTCGTTCTAGTATACATCTCGTTATCAAGTTAGAATATGCAGTGACAATTTATTTTAGAAAATAAATTTATATTTCATGTCATTTAAACTTATTTGTAGCTAATATAAAACTACACAGAAAAACTAAAGTTTTATAATGTTTCAAGAACTTTGTTGGCATTGAACATTTATCTCAAATTTTGGGAAATTTATTTGCATAATTAAACTTAAATTGTTATTTTCTTGCCAAGAAAAGCGTTAAAATTAAATATGTTTCAAAAAAATAATCAGTTCGTTAAGGAAAAATTCAGGCAATCAGCGACTGGTCAAACAAAAGTTGAACTCAGGCCCTACGCCCCTTCAATGCTCAAAAACAAAAATTTTCAAAAAAATAAAAAAATTTCAAAAAAAATATGTTCAATAACATCGCGTTAGGACAAATTCTTTTTCAAATTAATAATACGGTTAGCGGTTTTTCCTCGAAAAAAATAAAATGATAGGCGCAAAGCCATTTGAAAGAGATCTTTTTGCAAATATCCTGCTTTTTTCTTTTTCTTTCTCGGCGCCCCTTTTCAGCGCTGCCACTTTTTTAGCTTTTGTTCTGTTTAATAAATGTAAAAACGCTAAATGCCTAAAATAGCATTTCTTCTTTTTACCAAGCTTTTTCTCCTTCCAAAAGTTGTACTCTGGTTTTGGGCACACAAATTTTACTTTTTTTTTCAAAACATTTACATTTATTTTTGGTTAAATTGAAATATGGACGTCTTCTATCGCGTAATCGAATGTAAGATTTTCAATATTTTTTTGTTGGGAACTACGTTAAAATAATGGTATGTGGTCGGAAATACTTTTTGGGGCCGAGTGTTTGAATGAAAGGACTATTGGGCGTTGGTCTTAGTTTTCATGTTTGATTTGAGTAACTAAAAAAATGAAAGTTAATTAAATACCTCGCCACCAACTTCCCCTAAAGAAAATATTACTCTGAGCCAAAGGCTATGACAATATCTAAGTCTTAAGCCAAGCCTAAGTTTAATCCGAAAGCTAAGGCCTAGCCTAAACCAAGATCTAATAAACCTAATCTAAGCCAACGCCTTCAAAATATTTCTTAACTATTTATTTCCAAATCCCAAACAAAGTTTACGCTAAGCCATTTAGTTTGTCAAAAAAAACACAAAAAGAGACTATGAGGTTTTTTTTAAATAAAAACTCACTTTTGACAGTGTCCTATTGTCCGCACCCCGCATAGTCCTTTAATCTAATCATATTTATTTTAGCCATACACGTTTTCATTCCAATCATAGCAGTGCTCGTTGTATGCGCTACAATAATGTATTGCAATCGCAATTCCGACATCAATTTTATTGCGATGTGTAACGGTAAAAGCCAAATTGATTTATTTATTTTTAAAAAAATTCAAAACTGATTAAACAATTACCGGAAAGAAAATTGTTTGTACACCTTGCGGTGTTTAAAGTTAAAACAGTGGAATGAGCAAGAATGAGATTTTGTCCTTTTTCACAATAAAAAAAAATATATAAAAAAGACATAAAATTTTTTTTAAATATCACGGCAAAAAAAAAGTATAGGCAAAATCCGTTTAAAATGAATTGCTTTTAAAGAGTTTATATACAACTTTCAATTTTAAAACAATGAGTTACAACGTTGTCAAAATAATTTTAAAATTTCATTTTTATTAGACTTAAGTTACTTTGGGAACAAAAAACACTATTTGTTAAAGAACGTCGAAAGGTCTCAACTTGTGACTATGTTAAAACTTAAAAAAATGTCTGAAAAAATTGTTTTTTGCTGGTTTAACTAAGAGATCGAACCATCACCGTCATATACGACCTAAGACAATGTAATCACTAGGCCAGACAGCCTGTTAAATTTCTGTTAAACTTTTAAAGTCAAAAATCTTAATTTTCAAAGAGAAAAAAATTCAAAATAGATTTTGGTTTTAAACCGATTTTGCCTGTACTGTTTTTGTCGTGAAAAAAATAAAATTAAAAAAAAACTTTAGCTTTGGCTTTACCTTACATTAATCACTCAATGTTTCGGTGGGCGCGTGTTGATGGTTTCATGAATTCCTAGTTTGTAGTCGAGAATATTAGTAACAAAATTACTGAGGGCGCACTTTGAGTATGCATGTCAGTTGCTAGGGGTCATAATTTGGGTCTGGGCGCAAGTTAGAGAGGCAATCATAGTGTCCAGAGACCAAAACTCATTAAACCAAACAAAATTTTCTGGAGCTGAACTTCAGTTTTCAGTGTCAAAAAAATGCGTTTACATCAACAAAACGAATAAAAAATAAAATTCGGACAAACATTTAAATTCCATTAATGGATCCGTTAACACAATGCACAAAAAAACCGTCCAATTATTTAAGTAAAGCTAACAATTAATTTCTTTCTAATTTTTTTTCAGAAAGCAAAAAGTACAACGGGAACCGAAAGAAGAAGCTTTAAGGACAACGTTACAACTATACTAGACAAGCTGCAGAAAAAAGAATAGCTATAGTGCTACACATTAATACAACAGAATTAATATCCCAATAATTTTCGGCTAATAATTTTGAATGTATAACATATATTATCCAACCTTTTCTTTCTATTCTTTAATTAAAATTACCAAAATAAACAAAATCACATAGACACAGGTTATTAAAACAATCTACTAAAACATTCGGCAAACACCAATTCAACTTACATTTTCATTGTAAATTCCGCCAAATACGACTGGTCGGTGACAGACATCCTTCACAAATAAGTCGATTTTTGGGCGCTCCGGCTAAAACGCATTTGAATTACTTGTCTGTGCAAAATTAAAATGTGTCAATTTTAGGGCATTGTTCAGTCTATGTGTAATAGTGTAACCCTCTCAATTGTCAATGCTATTTTCTTTTTGTCTTAAATTTGAGCAAAGAAAAATAGATAACAAAATCGAAAGGGTTAGTAAACTATTACTCACCACTGACATAGACCAGTGAATAGACTAAAAATCGGTCTGATTGGACCAGAAAAAGCAGAAACCCGATTCAACTAAAAAAAAATTTGCGTTGGATTTTCAAAATAGGAAAAGTAGACTTTTTTGAATCAAGTACATGAGGCCGATGGTAAAACAATTTTTTCGTTGCAAAATTTACCTAGCGTCAGTCACCTCACCAATTCCGAGGTGCAAATCTTAACGAATATTTAGCGTTTCGGCTAATAGCCCACAATTTGTCAGTAAATGTATTGCCCAAAAGGCTGAACTCAAAATAAAAAAAACATACCAGTTGATAACGGACTGAACCCAATGAGAAAACTCCGTCGATTCGTCAAACGTGTCATACTTCTTAAAGAATGGATCGCTTATCAATACGGTCTGGTTGGCGCGCTCAGCAAGATTTTTCTTTAAACACTTATTGACAAACTCCACAAATAAGTCCGAAAAAATTTTGCGCGGCAAAACCGGCGGCGCCTAAAAACAGAAAGATTACAGCGCTTTTTTGAGACCCGAATTCATTACAAGAAAAAAAATAATTATAAATATTAAAAAAATAAACACATTTCTTCAGCAGAAACACTTAAGCCTCCTCAATACGTCCATCAAAAATAAAACCAAGAAAAAAGCAACGAATTGCTTATACCTTGTTAACAATGTAGTCCAAAAGCTCAAAAATGGCCATCGCCTTTGGAGACGTCTCGTCGCCGCCCGCCCCCACCTCATTACTCAAACAATCGTGCAACTCGATATCCTCGAGTTTGACGCCGAAAATTTTCGCGTATTCGTGGCGGGACGGTGACGGAATGGGGTAACGTCCAATTGCCAACTCAACCAACGACAGCCCAAAGCTCCAGACGTCCGACTGAATACTGTAACGGGCGCCAGTCAAGCGTTCAGGCTGAAAGACTCTAATCATTGAAATTGTAAACGATGTTTAAAGCAAAGGTTATCGCTAAACCAGTAGCACTTAATATTTTGTATATACTTTGATATAATTAAATGAAATTATTCCTTGTCCACATATACAAACAATCCCATTGAATTAATGCCGTGCCAAAAAACACAATAGCACAAGTAAAGCTTTTACAAATTTAGACAAACTTAAACCGCTACAAAATAAATATACAAACAAAATTTTCTTACTTAAATATCAAAAAAAGAAAACAACTTACCGCCATATAAGATCTCGTGCCCACAAAAGAATTGGCCATACTATCAATGAGCATGCACGATACGCCAAAATCGCACAGTTTGATGTCGCCTTGACTATTCACAAGCATATTTGAAGGCTTAACGTCTTAACATTTTACAAATTAAAAACGTCCAAAGAGACATGCAAAAGGAAAGGCTTGCCTCTATGCAATATGTTGAACTCCTCTTTCAGGTAATTCAGACCTTTTATTACGGCAATCGCAATTTTGCCAACCCATTTCTCTTCGATACGCCCAACGGTCTGTAAGACAATGTCCAATGAAAGGCCATCCATGAATTCCATGCATATTGAAATGTCGTTGTTATTTGTAAACGCGCCATAGAACCCTATATATGTTATGGTTATGGCTTCAAACAAAAGGGTTTTTATAATGTTGGGTCTGCAAACCAGTCCGTAAAATATAAAACAGAAATGCATCACCAGAGTAATTATCCGAACATTCAGGAAATTAAATAAATAATGGAAAAGCCACTGAAAAAATATGGTAGGACAAGGTCCCTGGATAAAACGACAAAAAAATAATGTTGAAAATGTAAAAGCGAAAAAACGTTTAAAAAATGTAATTGAAAATTATTAGATTAAATGCCGCTAGCAACATCAAAAGTCTAAAAATGGAAGCTTTGATAGCCAAAATCGATCTGTAACAAGTCATACCGACAATATAAGGAGAGTTACACTTGTGGAGCACTTCCAATTCTTTCAAAATTTGATTGCGCACCGATGGCTTCACCTCCAAGTGGACCAATTTGCGCGCCAACACAACGTTACTCTTTGTGTGACGCATTTTATGGACGACACCGCCGTTGCCATGGCCCAGCTCACATATTCTCTCTAGCACATCTTCATTGATCTCGCCAATCTAATAAAAGATGAAGGAGCAAAATGGTTTTAAAATTGTTAAAAATACCTGACGTTTCTGCAATTTC
The DNA here is from genome assembly GCA_035044305.1 of Drosophila nigritarsus. Taxonomy (NCBI): domain Eukaryota; kingdom Metazoa; phylum Arthropoda; class Insecta; order Diptera; family Drosophilidae; genus Drosophila; species Drosophila nigritarsus. The sequence goes on from JAWNMF010000647.1 coordinate 102,785, forward strand.
CATTCGTTCATTCTCTGGACTTGTGGCTGTGACAAGGCCAAGCTTTGCAGTTGGTTTTGCAATTGCACCGATTCTTTGAACTCGTCCGAGCCGTCATCCTTTGAACTTTCTTCGTTGACGGTCGGTGGCAAACTCAAATTCAATGGATTTCGCTTTTTTCCACTAGCCATTCTTGAATAAGTGGTCCCTAAAAGAAATAAGTTTTAGATTTTGAGTTAGAAAGTACATCTTTGAGAATTTTGTGAGAATTTGGTACTTGAAATATTTCCAAAAATTTTCGAGACCATTTTTGCGTTCAAGACACAATTTTGAATTTTTACATGTTTTGTTTTGCTTAATGGCTAAGCTTCAATTTCGTTTATTCAAGTCGTTCTAAGTTTATATTAATTTTTTTGTGAATTTGGAGAACGAATTTGTAGTAAATTTTATGGGCTTTTTAATTGTGTAACGGAAATTACTTCGGTTTTCCAAATAAAAGAGAAATGTTTTAGATAAAATTTTTATTTTAAAAAATTAGAGCAACTAAGCAATATGGAACCAGCTGATTGAGTGTAAAAACAGTGTCTAGAGGTTAAAAATGCTTATCCGAAAACTTTTTTTCAACTGTTCTATCGTTTTTTAATCCTAAAAAAACCTCTAGGCACTGTTTTGACGCTCAAGCAGTTGGTTCCATATTGTTTAGTTGCTTTAATTTTTTAAAATAAAAATTTTATCTAAAGCATAAAATTTACTACAACTTCGTTCTCCAAATTCACAAAAAAATTAATATAAACTTAGAACGACTTCGAATAAACGAAATTGAAACTTAGCCATTAAGCAAAACAAAACATGTAAAAATTCAAAATTGTGTTTGAACAAAAAATGGTCTCGAAAATTTTTGGAAATATTTCAAGTTCTATGTTTCATTGTTCCAAACAGACGTGAAGTCACAAAAAAACAAGCACTTGTAAAACGAGGCTTAATTTAATCTTTTGAAATTAATTATCAACGCAGCGCCTGTGTATAAATCATATGCATTTACATAAAATAAGCTTAAAAAGTTAAAATTTTTATTTTTTTGGTACATATAGGCATATATGTACCAGGGATGGGACTTTTTTAAATTTTAATTTTTTGAATTCCTAATTCCGAATGACCAAAATCACCCAAATTCCGGATTTTCCCATTCCTGATATAAACTTTTTTTAGTGCCTTTTTTTGCATCTATCAAAAAATGCAGTCATTGCCGAAATTGCAGAATCGACAAAAGTTAGCGCCCTAAAAATATTTTTTTTACAACCTCACCTTCACAGATTGCCAAGACTTGGAATTCGAATAGTCAATTTCAGAGAACTCTTTTTCAACAAGCAAACACATGGAATGCGAAGAAATAATTCAATGGTTTAGTGAAAATGTTGTTGGTAAAGACTACAAGGATTTAGGATAAATATCCAAACGACAAAAAAACTACAGTTTGACTTATCAGTGTCATGAAAAAACTTAGAACTTTCAATGTGCGGTACATTCTTTTTTTAAAAGTATTTTAATTATTCCTATTTTATTTTTCTATGTTCATTTGGATAAATGCAGTCTTTTGGCCGGTGCTCCGGTTTTTAAATAATGCATTAGTGAAGCTTTAATTTATACCTTACAATTCCTAATTTTTCTTTTCTAATTTTTAAACTTTAAATTTCAAATTGGTTAATTGAACCATGACATGATTATTATGAAAACTTAAAAGGAATACCAAATTGTCCTTGAAACTCGCGCCCAAAAATTTATTAATTTAGTGCAAAAAAATAAATTTGAATTTGCGGCGACCGCACACGTGCACGCGCGCGTCTTTTTAAATGGTCAAAATTTTTTTTTTGTTTTTTTTGAGTTTTTACACAGATCAAGAAAGATCTGTGCAAATAAGTATGAAAATTTATTTTTGTGCATATTGCTGGTTGAAAAATCGATTACAGTCAGGTTTAGAAGTGAGATAGTTGGGCTTGGCTTAAGCTTAAGAAAATCTTGCTTTGTTTTGGCCAGTTCTAGTGGTTATTTTAATATAATAATTTTATATATTTTATACATAATTAGGTATTGGACGTGGGTCTGACCGGTTAAGATTGGTTTGCTTTTAGTTTTATATTAGGTCAGAAGTTCTGGCCTAATTTTTTATTAGGTCAAAAGTTCTGGACTTTTTGGGATTTTTTCGATCAATTTTTTCTTATTTTTCATTGGCATTGCTACATTTATTAGGCAGCCTACGCTTTTGAGTCGCCTCACAAATCGCTGTGAGACGAAATTTGCAGTCTTTTCTAGCCTGGCTAGGGTCATAATAGTGATTATTGTAGGGAAGTAAAGATTGACCGCTAACGCTCAAGAATTTAGAAATGGATGAGCAAAGATGAGCATTAGAATGTTCTCATGTTTGTTAAGGGATCTGATGGCAATCATAATTTAATTCCTAATTTTTTGATCAGTTCAGCGACACAAATTTCGGCTGACGGAGCCTTTCAAAATATGGGACGCTGTTTTTCGCGTCTTCTCCACAGTGAAGAGGAACCAGAGAGTGGGAGCGGCGAGTACAGACACAACTCGCTGGCTTTCATGCAGGATGCGGACATGATGGTCATGGACCAACAACAATTACAAAAACAGGCACAAGAGCGGTATTTTACTCGGAAACAAAAAAGTTTCTCTCTGGCTCGCCACGGCTCACTGGGAATGGATGGCGAACAGATGTATCGGGTCGACTCATTGCCCTCAACCTTTTTTGCTGATGGCCAGAATTCGGTGCATCTCGTAATGAATGGTGGAGGAGGCATTAGGTCTAAGCCGTATGCTGAACGTGGTATTATTTTTGGGAATTTGGAATATTTTGAAAGTATGGATTGTACCGATTTTATGAAATCCACCACTAGAAATGTTTTAAAATGCACTAAATGCGATAAGGCGGTTAAAAAAATAGTCGGCTCAATTCTTTAAATCATAATTGACCATAAAAATAGGTAAAGGCGCTCAGTGTTATTTGCGTCCTTTGCACCTACATTTTCCTATTGGCATGAGCTTGCTGAGGCACCCGCTTGCAATCAGTTTGACGTTGACAGGAATTTTAAGTAACAGGTATTAGGTTTTTGGAAAAAACAATTTTTGTTTTTGTTTAGATACGGCAAGTGGCATAAAAAACTGTTTAAAGTGTCACGTGTCAAGCTTTTCCAATTGTTTTGTCATTTTTAGTGTATTTGAAAATCTTTGTAAAGACATATTTCGTATTCTTAGCGTTAGTCGATGACTTTTTTCGCTTATGCTTCCTGGTTAAATTATATGTTTAGTCATCAAAGTTGTTGCGATTTATGATTACACTAATCGAGTGGATGGCGATGTGAGTTTCCGAAAAGGCGACATTATGTTGTTGATGGACACAAGGTTTTTATTCGTTTTTTTAAAGTAATTGGAGAACCAGCGGTTAATGTTTTTTTTGCAGTAACAATGATTGGTGGTACGTGAAGCATCTAAAAAATGGCGCCGGCTACGCTCCCCGAAACTTTTTAGGCCGACTAGATTCGATTGAATCAGAAGAGTTAGTTTTTTAAATTTTTTTTTGAGCGTTATTGTTATGATCTGTAAGTTTTTTTTATTATGAGTTTGCAAACCGACGAGTAATATCAAATACGGCAGAATGAAATAGTGTTAATTAATAAAACTTTGTTAGTAGCGTTTTTTGGTCAAATTTTTTTTTGCTGAGGGTTTGATTTCCTCTGATGCGCACTTATTTTTTTAATTATTTAACTTTTTACAAATGTTATTTATTAAAAGGTTGAAGAAAACCGAATCATTAAATTTGTCAGTTGAACGGTTTTTTTAGTGCTTGTATGGTTGATTTGAAATGGCCTTTGATTGATAGAAATGATGTCAATATTGTATAATTTTAGCTGGTATGCAGGCCGGATCCAGAGGAGTTTAGCTGAAAAATTAGTCTCCGCCTGCAATTTACCCCGTGGCACATTTTTGGTGCGTAAACGTGATACAACCGACGAATACGCGTTGACAATTAATGATTCACGGGACGGCGAAGCGTTTGATGTCAAACATTACAAGATCCGCCCTCTGGACAATAATGCCGGTTATTATATAACCACACGAAAATTGTTTCCCACAATTTCGGATTTGATTGCTTATTATAGGGGTTTAATTTTTTTGGGTTTTGTGTTGTTTTTTAAGTTTGATGTTTGCGGTTTTAGTTGAATCCGGTGGGCTTTGCTTCCGATTGACGATTCCAGCACCAAGGATGGCGCCTGTGCGCACTGACCTTTGTCATGACACTCAGAAAAATTGGGAGATCCCAAGAAAGGAATTGCAGTTGATCCGCAAGCTTGGCGACGGCAATTTTGGAGAGGTTTGGTATGGAAAGTGGTGTGGGATTGTGGAAGTTGCAATAAAAACAATGAAGCCGGGGAGCATGTCGGTTGAAGCGTTTTTGGCGTAAGTCACTTTTTCGGAATAAATAAAAAGGTTTGTGTTTAATTGATTGAACAATTTCAGAGAAGCTCAAATAATGAAGCAATGCAATCATCCGAAATTGGTGAAACTTTACGCGGTTTGCACAACAATGGACCCCTACTACATTATAACCGAGTTTATGGTCAACGGCTCACTCCTTCAATTTTTGCGACACGAAGGCAATACACTTAGCCCACACGCTTTGGTTGACATGTGCGCTCAGGTCTTGTTTTTGGTTATTGTTTTTGCTGTTGGAGTGTGCATGACTAGTGGTTTGGGTTGAGACAAAAGGTTTTGAAAAATTGAGATGCTGTGTGAATAAACCGATTGCCTCTGTAATTCATTAATCCCGGATATTATAATCTCACGATGTCAAAAATTGATTAGGAATAAATTGAGGATGCGAGTGATTTTAGGACGAGCACTGATAATATTAATAGAAGTACTATTCACTGTAAAAATCAACAAGAAGCATGTAATGAACTCGAAATGAAGTAGATTCGAATTTAGCAGACTCTAAACTTTCCTTTAATTTTTTGAATTATATATAAAAAAAACTTTTAAATAAAAACCAACACTAGAGGACGATTTTTACTAAATTTTAGTCCCAATTTTAGTTCCAACAGTATTGCCCATTTATGTTATACTGTCTCTACGGGTTTTTTTTTGCTGAATGGTGTTGTTTAGGTGGCGAATGGCATGATGTACTTAGAAAGTAGAAAAATGGTGCACAGGGATTTGGCGGCGCGCAACGTCCTTGTCGGCGACAAAATTTCCGGTGTGCCCGAAGTAAAAGTGGCTGATTTTCGGGTTGGCCCGAAAGCTGCTAGCCGAAAATACATATGAAGCGCAAACCGGCACTAAATTCCCGATCAAATGTTAATTCCTTAGATTTATTGTTTTTGCATTAAAATTTGGTTCTGGTTTTTAAGGGACCGCTCCGGAAGCAGCTACTTTGGGAAATTTTACAGTTAAGTCGGATGTATGGTCGTATGGAATCTTAATTTATGAAGTGTTTACGTTTGGACACACACCTTACCCAGGTAAATTTTTGGGGGAAAAAAGCCTTTCAAAGGGATATTGGCTGGAATCTGCGAGCTTGGAAGTTAAGTATAAGCTGTAATGTGAGTGAAGCGTAAGGCAAGACAATTCCAAAAATAAAAGAACATTTCAAATTAAATTTTTTAATTGAAAAACAATATATTTTTGTCTCGCCACCATCGTCGTAGGACATTTTTCATATTGAAAAAAAAATTAAAACTTTGGCATTTTGCTTTGCATTTTTTATTATTCAACTGTATTGTGAAGGAATGCAAAACCGAGAAGTTATTGAACAACTGGAGCAAGGCTATCGAATGTCACGTCCGCAAACTTGTCCTGAGCCAGTCTACGAGGAAATGCTGAAGTGTTGGGACGCGAAGCCGGAAAAAAGGCCCACCTTTGAGCACTTGTTTGCATTCTTTGACGACTACTTTGTTAGCTCACAGCCCAATTACATTCCGCCAAGTGTAGATGCAATAACGCTAACCGAAACTGATTGATTGCTGCTGTTTTTATTTTTGGCGTTTCGATTTGAAGGGTTGGACAATTCCGACGGACGGTCAAGTTTTTCTTTACTTTTTTTTATTTATTAAGTTTTTTTGGGCTATTGAGTATCGTAGAATGATTTTTTTGATAAAAAATTATTTAGCGACATTGGTGTGTTGAGGCTTAAAATTTTTTTTGGTTAGATCAAAAACGCTAAGGCCCTGTGTAAATATTAAAATTCGAAAAGTATTATTGTTATTATTACAGTTTTGCGTTTTAATTTTTGTTTTATCATAATTTCTTCGGGAATTTCCCGTCCTAAACTTAGTTTGGTTGGCATTGCTCTTATTTTTATTTTTATTCTTTCTTTTTTTTTGCTTTGTTTTTCTGTTGTTTTGATTAATTTGAGATTTTTTTTATGTTGTAATTGGGGTTTGATTATAAGTGCATATTATTTGTTTTTTATATGTTTTATCAAATAGTTTTCGCTTGGATTTCGGCGTTTTACTTTATTTTATTTTTGTTTGATTTTGCAGCCTTTCTAATAACATTTTAATTTTTGTTAAAATTGGAAATTTGTTCCTTTTCTTTTTTTTTTGATAGGCTTTCCTGTTTTGCTGTATCCTTTCTTACATTTTTTGATGGTGTTCAGACAAATGATCTGAGAAGTGGCACGGACCAAAAGGACGCGTAACTATTTAACCAAAATTTTTACATTAGTTTAAGTTGTTTGTTAAACTAATTCATTTCTTGCGCTTATTTGTCGTTGTGTCTATTTGTCTGAGGTTTTTTGTCCTAAATTCCTTTTCGATATCATATCAAAATACTTTGGCTTTTATAGTTATTAATGAACGATATTTGACTTTAAATTAAGGGACTGTAGGTTCTGATTGAGCTGAAAGAATATCCTTCTAATTTTATTATGTTAGCAAATTGCCTTTTTTTATTAGCATAATTTTCACCGAGATATGTTAAGAGCGTTTCGGATTTCTTGGTTGAATTTTCGTCCTTTCTTTTTCCTTTTTTATTTGTTTTTGTCTGTAAATAGTCGTTTTTTTGCTTACTGTGGGTTCTTTTTTTATATCAAAAGTGTACCATTAATTGTTTTATATTAGTTTTTTGAATATTGTTTTCCCTTCTTTTGGTCCATTTGCATTATTATTGTATAAACAATAACTTGTCTTCCCATTGCTCTGTATTATATTTTGTTATATGTATTTTTACGCCATTTGCTGATTACTGGAAAGATATAAGATTTTCTATTGTGGTAATTGTTATGAATTTTCCTATTATTAGAACCATTTGATTTGACTTTCGGTCATAGTTCTGCCTAGATTATTAGCAAGGTTTGGAAAAAAAAATTAAGCCTAGGAGTGTTACCCGATTTTGATTAAAAAAATGGTCAAAAATGAAGTTGGTATAAAGCCAATTGCCCCCATTTCATTACCCCCGGGTTTTTTTAAAGTGGAGTAAACTTTTTTTTGACTTTCTTTTTTAATTGCATAACTCTTTTTTTTACTTATTCATGTTTTGTTCCTGCATTCTGCTCATTTTCGGTTTATTGTGAAAGGTTTGCAAGCAGAAATTATTCAATCATTCTTTACATGTGCATATTGCTCAAAATATTTGTTTTTCCTTTTTGAAAGTATGTTCATTTATAATATTTTTAATTTTGCGTAATGCATTAATTACATTTAAGGAGAAGAAAAACAAGCGAGGGATAATTTTTTTCAGATGTTTTAAAACTTTTTTGTACTAATTTTGGGAGAAAGCCAGATGAAGCGAAAAAAAAATGAACTCGGGCTTGAGAGACATTTAGCACGATAGCCCAAAATTATAGAAATTTTAAGATGTTCATTTATGTCATGTCTTTTTGAAATCGAAGCAGGACACTTGGTCGGCACTATTTTACCAAAATGTTTTTTTAAAAAGTGCAAGGCTTCTAATGTAGGAGCTGCATCTTTGGTGAAGAGGATTGGCCTCCCGACTCGATTTTGCAATCATTGTTGCCAAAGTCATTATCAGTCGGTCAAATGACAGAAGGCGGCGGTCTAGTGACGTGTCGGAGTTAGTTTAGAATTTGCTTCAAAAACAACCAAAAAATTTTTAAATTAAACACCGACTTACATTTCGTAATTTACTTTCATATCAAAGTTTATTGTTTTACAATTTGTATTAACAATATAATTGTTATTCATTAATGACTTTTACTTGCATTATATACTTGCCTCAGAAATTTTTTTTAAAAGCATTCCCATATATATATAAATTTTGTTTTTCATGAAAGTTATTTGTTTTACTTATTCAAACATTTCAATAAAACAAATGTCTTAACTGCGCAATTCAAATGCAAATATATTAACAAATTTATTATATTAAAAAAACTGGTGCGTGTAATGAGAGCTATCAAATAATATTTGTGGTAACAGTCAAAATTTGAATACTTTTTGATTTAAAAATTGCAATTTTATTCGAAATTACTGGACAAACGGTTGTGCTCATTAAATTGCAACAAATAATTCAAAGATTTATTTCTCACAAATATTAAAAAATTAAGGGTTTAAATGAATAAAAAACCATTCAAATCACGTGGAATGGCTACTAGTAACGAAAGCTATTAATGGCTAAGTAACTCTTTTTAATGAACGCTATTTTTCTTTTACCCTATTGTTAGGGAGCTACTGAGACATTTAACAGCTATGCTAGTTATTAAAAAAGCTGTTAGACAGACTAAAAAATTGGAAAAAATACCAAAAAAATTGTTGCTTTTGACAATCGAAGCCTCTCATTGTAGAGCTATGGGTTAGCGGTCTTCCAACTTTTGAACACTCTTTTTGTCTGTAGTTTAGACAATTAGAAAAAATAGCATTGAAAATTGGATGGTGCAGCCATGAAGTCTCCGATCAAGCCTTTAAAATGTTTTTCATAGGATATAACTGTCTAACTGAAAAGTATTTAATTTGAGCTTCAACGTCTTGGCACAGGTTAACATTTTTTGTAACTCTTTTAGCCATTTTGTTATTCAACTTAACTTAAAGCCCATTCATTAACTTTCAATAATTAAAGCAACAACTTTTCTACAATGACAATTTTTAAATGAAAATGCAGTAAAAAAAGAATTGGAGACGACCAAATATTACATTTTTATAAAAATTCAAAACCTTTTTTAGGACATGTACAGATTCTGCCATTGTAGCCCTTGTTGTTGTTGGGCCTGTTGAATATTGGATAGATTGCCGGCATTTTCAGCAGCAGCCGCGTTACTTTTCCATTCGGCTTGTGGTTGCGGTACCAAGTTAAACCCCATCAATTCTCCGCCTCGATTCGTCGTATTGTTGGTTTGTTGAGGGTCGACAAGTACTGTTGAGTTGAACTCCTAAAAAAGGATTTACGACGTTTATTAAAACCTTTGCTTAAAACGAACAAACCAAATGGTTGGCCGGCATCCCAGCGTTATTCAGCTTCATTGACGATCCACCCAATTGCCAAATCCCACCGGCTCTAGCCAGTCCTGCGTTATCAGTTGCCTGATAACTCGTCATTCCACTGTTGACGACGATCATTGGACTGTTGTTGTTTTTGGCGCCGCTTGTTATCGGCATTGTCTCCATGCCGGCCGAAGTCGTCGGCGATGCAAACGACGGGTTGCCGGCCATACTGTTGTTAATCGCCGTCCGAGGGACATACGCGCCGGAAGACGCAATTGGAGGATTGGAATCACTGGAGGCGCTCGACGCCGACATCATTGAGAGCCGGCCAAAATCTTCAACGTTAGAGAATGAAGCTGGATTGGCAATGTTTCTCGTCACTTTTATTTTCGCTACAATATACTCCAACTGATTGGAATAAGGGTTCAGAAATTTGTAGGCGTCAATATTGCATGACAAAAAGTCATGGAGAGCTTTGAACAGGCAGGTCATCTAAAATTTAATTATGAGGCCAAAAGTTAGTAAGTATGTGAAACAAAAAGTCTGAGTACGAAAGTCTGTGTGTCTAAATGTCTGTGAACTCGAGTGTTTTTATTATCCAAATGTCCAAATGATTACCATTGTCAATACAATTTCTTACCTTTAGAGATGCGCGCGGTTGTTGGTTAACAAGGAGTTGACGAAAATCGTTTTGCAGCCTACTCTCGTCCGACTGATGCACCAATTGCCACCAGAACCGACCAAGTATCTTGTCTGTTGTCGTAGACAGAAGTTGTTGTACTCTTTGGTCGACAAATGTCACTTTTCCCTCCTCGGAGATGCGCATAGTAAAGTGGCGGGAAAAACCGCCTTCTGCTTCTGTGTCGCCTTCGTTGACGGGCATACTGGCAACCTGAATCCGTCCTATAGCCACCAAGCAATTAGGTGCCGCCGACGTATTGCCCAACTCGTTGTTCGTGAGTATGCCTTCGGGTGGGCTATTCTTGACGTATCCGGTGCAGTGCATCACAGCATAATTCTGGCCGTTATAAGTGAATAAGGGTCGACGGTTGCGCAAACGATTCAAAGCGTCTAATCGGCCTTAAGAACAACAAATTAGAAATAGAAAGTTTTAGAGACAAATAAGAACAATGTTTAATATCTGTTTTTAATTGGAGATTTTTTCAAGAAAAATTCAGCAAAGGTCGACTGGCAATAAGTCATAGGCTTAGTGTCAGCTAAGCCGTATTATTAATGACTACAAATTTCAATCCTGACACACACCGAAATTATTAAAAAAGCCCAAGCCGATCTTTACGAAAAAACATCAATAAGCCCACCCAATTTGACGCGGCAAATAAACCCGCGCCGACAATTCAAATGAATTCGAGCAGCGCCTGTCTGATCCTTCTTCACCGTTCCATTCTTCAGGTCCAATACCCGACTCAAACTGGCGTCACTACCGCACAATTGGTCACGAACTTTTTCAATGTCGTCCGGATGGATTAAGTCGTAGATGCTGTGGTGCAGCCAGTCGTCCTAAAGAAAAATTTAAAAAAATGAAAAAACTTAAGGAAAAGGGAAAAAACCTGGCGCAAGTTCAAAACCGAATTGACGGAGTCTGCCACGTAAAGCACGCGGCCCGAGTCGCAAGCCAACACAAACAAAAAGCCATTGGCCGCCTCCAAAATTAAGTGCTTTAGTTCTTGATCGGTCAGAAAGGAAGGCTTGCTCAGCGCCAGATTGTTATGGGTGTGATTGGCGCCCGCCATCCCAAAATGGGACAGGTCGTGGACGGACTTCATGTGTTGGACGGCCATTCGTAATATGGTCAGCTTGTCGGGTTTTCGGCCGAGTGCCGCGCACTGCGGCACCATCTCCGACAACTCGTTAATGTAGTGCGTCATTTTGTTGCGGCGACGGCGCTCGATTTCGCTGTGATTCTCGCGCGCGAACCGGTCCTTGCCGTCGTTTTCGTTCGTCGAGCCTTCTAGCCCACCGAATGGATCCATGCCCAGCGAATCCACAGCTGCGGCGATGGGATTGTCGCCGATCTGGTGGATATGCAATTGTTGCGGGTTAAAATGTTGCATTTGTGCGTGCTGTTGCAGGTCGTCCATTCCCGAGTCTAAAAGTTGAATGGGGTTTTCAATAAAATTGAATTTTACTTGATTCAAAAAAGTTGATTGCACTCATTCAGGGTTCAAACTTATTAATTTAGATAAAGGCAACTCTTGTTCTAAAGGGCATAGTAATGTTGTAAAAATAAACAAAAAGTCCATTTTTGCGCTCTGCATCGCTTCAAAAATTGTATTTTAGTATTTAAAAGTGGGTTGAAATAAGTCCGGTCTAAGCCTAATGTATCTTTGTGTCGCTTTTAAGTGACGTTGCGTTGTTTCTTAATAAAGAAAAACGGTTAAAACAATTTTTGGGAAGGAAAGTTTTTGATTGCCAGGGATAGGAATTGGGTTTGCAGGAAGTTTACGAGCTCTTTAGTGCTCACGGCTTGTATTTAAAGCTGTTTCGTAAGATATAATGACCTAGAGGACGAATATGCAATATTTGGCACTGTAAATGGTTTTAAGGCTTTAGAATCAGAGAATAATAGAAAATTTGTCCAGCAACTGTTATCAATATTATACCGTAATCATTCGTGAATGCACATTTTTGAAAAAAAAGCTTTTATTTAATTCCCTGTGATTTTAACATAAACCAATATAGCTTAAAGTTAAAGCAATAGACATCCAAAAAATGAGTCGTTCAGTTGCTGTAAAACGGACTCAATTGAAAGCACTGTTAATGAAAATCGACTTTAAAAAAGGAAAGAAAAGCTGCATACCCGACATCACAATATTATAACTGTCATTAATAATGTTCGATGTTGAAGAGAAGGGAATGCAATCTTCGCTTGCGCCGATGCCCGTCATCAAATCGATACCGTTGTTCATAAAACTTCACAACCGCTGAAAAAAGGAGTTCAAAATAAATTAGAATTTAAAATTTGAGAGAAAAAAAATATTTAAAACGTGCAAAAATGCAAAAAAAATAATTGAAACTGTTAAGTAATTTGGAATTTATTAAACTCCTTTTCTTACAATTTTAGCCAACTTCCCTTTCCTTCCCCCTTCACAACCAATCTTAGGAAAAAACTGAATCAATAACACCAATTTTTGCATTATACGATTATGGTTTTTTTTTGCCAGCTCAATAAAGAATGGAATAAAATTTGCAATTTAAAAATTCGTTTTAAACAAAAAAAACCAAAAAAATTTTTCGCACAATTTTACGAAAAAAAGCAAATTGAAAAAGAAATGCAAAAAAGGGGATTGATTTTGGTAGAAATTAGTCTCAGCTTTTTATAGTGAAGGCTGAAGTTACAGCGATAGGAGGCCAAGCGACCGGCGTGCAGCGGCTTTGGTAGATACACGCGCTTTTTTTGCTTTTGTTCAAAATGAGGGCAATCACTTTTACAGTCCAAGCTCCAACAGTAAAATTAAAAAATGCAGCGGATACAGATTGATGCAAGGTTGCGGATACTCCCTTTAGGTTAGAAAAGAAGCACTGGTGAATGCAATGTAATAAAAATGCAAAACAGCTTTTTTTACGAAGGGCTGTTAAAATGGCTCAATTAGTCGCAAATTTATGAAACTTTGCAAGTAATGCAAGCCATTTTGACGGCTTATGACCCGTTATTAATAGGCGTTTGGTAAAAAGCGGGACAAGAAACGAGATAGACATAGACTGGAAAAAAATACGCAACACTGTAAAATAACAATTATTATCTGGCTTACGTCTAAAAATAGGTAATTATGAATTTTGCGTCTGTTTGCCCGCCGTGCTTTTGTCCTTATTCAAAAATACTATAATCGATAATTCCTGACGGTTAAACAATAATTACAAAAATTAACACACGAAAATTAATTACAACAACAGAAAAATATATTCAATTGCGGATGAAAATTAACCCTTAAAAATATGAAACCAAACATTGTATAAATTTTTTATTTGGCAAAAGAATTAAGAATTTATAATACAATTGAAAAATAAGAGAAGAAAAGGTTCAATAAATGGTTCAGTAGAACAACGGGTTATGCGTAACCCAATGCGGTTTTTCCTGGCGTTTCGCCGCTTCACTAGTCGTAAAAATAGACTTTAGCGCAGCAGAAACCTTGGGGTCATTTTGAATGCTGTCGTCAGCTTTGCGGTTTTGGCCCAGATTTACTTTTGACGGCGCGCCAGCTTTCCACAACTTTTTGGATTTAACGGTCAAATCTAAAATTGTTAAATTAGTGACCGTGTCAAAAATCGATATAATGCCAAAAACCTAAAGCCGCAGCGCTGGTATCAACACCGCTGGATCCCGCTTCAATCCCCGCCATTTTGCTCTTCTTTAAAGCGCGCTCTCGAATAATCCGTTCCTGGTAGACCTTCAATAGATCTTCGGGAGGGTAAAGTTGTACGGTTTGCTCAGCGTTGAACGGCCCACCACAGCCGTGGCACATTTCAGAAGGCACTTCTTTGATCGCCTTCTCCGACACAACACATCCACATAACCAATTTACAATGAAGACGTTGATGCCGTTCATGCTGAGAGAAGTCATCGGGCAAATGTAAGGCGTCTCGTTGTGGTCAACGTAAGTGTCGGCCTAAAAATGGAGCAGTTCAGCTAAAAGAAGTTAAGGTAATACAGTAGATAATTACGCTTTCCGGCCCATCTCCTTTGTACGACTTATTTTCGGTTAAACGTAGATCCTTGACGTCGCTTAAACTCTTGATGTGCTTCGTGGACTCATTCAGGCTCAATGTTTTGTTTAATTTGGCTTCGAGAACCGCTTCCTTGTTGTACAACCTAAAAATTGGCGGATGTATGTAAGTATTGTAAAATGTAAAAAAAAACTCACCGTCCCAGCTTGCAAGCAATAATGGGCTTCTTCAGAGAGTCCTGTGAGGATTGGCAAGTTCGCCATTTGACTGCGGCTTCAACGTTTCTGTCGATTTTTTCTTTCTTCTTTTTGTTCTTGACTAATTCGCAGCGTTTCGGTATGGTTCCTCCATCTGCTCCCATGCTGAGATTCTAAACAAAGCTTATTATTCAGATTCAACAAAATTCAAAAATGATGTGTGAAGTAAGGTTTTACTAAAGAATTGACACCAACTTTGCACTGACTATAAAACATTTTAATGTGAGAGCAACTCAACGAGCGTAAAAGATTGGGAGGGGGGAACAAACACAACAATGGTACACAAATGGAAAATCATTACAAGTGTCTAGGTTTAAAATTGTTTTTTGAAAAGCACTTCTACTGTTAAACGTAATCCAATGAACTTATTAATATAAAGTATTAACTACGCTTGCTATATTAAGTAGAAGACGAAAATATGGCAGCAAGCATTCAAGCTTAACTTAAGCAGCCTAAGCTTATGCTTGCAAGCACTCAAAATCCAGCAAAAAATTTTAAGCATTTTGCCAAAGCAAAAAAAGCGCTAATTCAAAAAATATTAAATTAATTTTTGTTTTTTTGGAAGTGGTTAATATTGTTACACACCGACATATATGTTACAGATATATTTACACTAAAAATAATAATGATATGGGTAATTGGGAAAACAAAGTTTTTAAGTTAAATTGTTAGGTAGTGTGTTCAATTAGATTTCTCTTTTATTAGGGAACATGTTTTTTGTGCAAATAACCAACGTTTTTTTTTATAATTGATTAACGTGAAATGCAAGTTTTAATATCTTAGAGAGATTAATGGCATAGGTAGGAATTAGTTTTTTATTATTTAAATGTGACTTAATGGTGTTTTAAGAAATTTGAAAACAAAATTTTTGATGTTTAATTACTGACATTTGTTTTTTTACGAACGGTTGGATTTAATTATTTGCTAATCAATTTTAAAAAGTTTCCTAATTGATTTTTTTTAGTAATAGTAAACAAATATAATTTCTAGCACACTACGAATTTTCGCGCGTAAACTGACTAATAACATGTTCATGCACCAGTTATTGCAAAATTATTTGCGCTTTACAGATTTTTGTGGAAAAACTGACTAAAAATATGCGTATGCTAAAGCTCTTGTATGAAATTTTATTATTGCAAATTGTAGATTTTTGTGGATAAACTTTTTTTTAAATGTCCCAAGGAAGTTAATCAATGGGAAAGAATATTTATATTCGTCGTTATCGTCATCAATATCTTATATTCTTTTTGTTGTCGTACTGTTAGGCACTATAATATGAAATCAACATATAACAGTAGACTAACGTGTACTTTTAGAAAATATATTTTTTAAATTTAAACAGTCAGTAGTCAAAAGTCAGCAAAGTTGATGTCTTACGACGTCATAATAATGTTAGCCTAAAAGGTCAATGAGATTGGTGGCTATAATACAACTTAAATGATTCAATTCGTAAAGATCGAAATTACTGCTAATTTAAATTGTTTAATTTTAGTCAAACTAAGAACTTCTGATGGTAAAGAAAATACAGTTTAGCAACTCTAATCATGAAGCTATTTGCTCTCGCGGAATCGTAGTTTTGGGAGATTTATAGCTTAATGGTTTTCTTGTTTTCATAGGATGAATTTTTTGGAAATAATTTTAAGGCAAGTTAGTCATTTTGATTTTAATCAAACTACGTTTAATTTTGTGGAAAAAGATTACTTCTGCTATTAGCCTTCTGTTTTCAAGTGTTTGTAAATTTAAGATTTTCAATCTAGATTTATAACTTGGAATCTTGTCACACTTGTCTTAAAAGCATCGAAAGAAAATAATCTTTGTAGCAAGTTTTTGAACATTTTCCAGAATTGAGCAGTTTTTTTAAATGTTACTGTTAAATACTTGGGATAGATGCTTCCATAACCGGTCTAACATAACACTTATAGAGTTTAGTCAACAATTCAAGGTTATTTGATTTGAAAGCTTTAAAAATACTGAATAAGCGTTTTTTAGCCAAATCCAAGCGGCCACTTGAGATGGAAGTTCCATTTTAATTTATTGTGAACATATATGCCTAAATCCCTAATATTATCTGAATTTGATTCCATTTTATTATTATTCAAGTAAAAAACATTCTTGTAAAATTTTTTTCCTAAATGCATAATTGAGCACTTTTGAATGGAGATGTTTAAATGGTTTGTGTCGCACCATTTAACATAATAATCGATAAATTTTTGAAAGAAACACGCATTATTTTTTGTGGGGCTAGAAATTGCATAGGCTTTTGATATCATCCGCCAAAAAGTTTCATTGTCACAATACTGTTATTAAAATTAAGACATAAATTCAGAAATATAAATACTGAATAGAAGTAGTCCTAAAACAGTACCTTCGGGACACCTGAGATATATATATTTTTTCTTTCGGAGTAGGAATTTTCAGAAGAGACAATAAATGTACGGTTCTGTAAATAATTATTAAACCATTTTAATAAATTACCACTTACATATACCCATTTTTTCCAATTTTGTAATTAATAAACTGTGATCAATAGAATCAAAAGCTTTTTCAATATCAAAGGAGGCAATATCGACTAATGATTTGGCATTTATTACTTTTGTCCAATCATCCAGGCATTTAACTATTTGTGAGGTGACTGATTTGCATTTGCATAAAACCCATATTGGTGCGATGTTAATAAGTGGCTTCTTTCAAGATATTGCACTATTGTTTTTTAAATAATTTTTTCAAAGACTTTAGACAATGAACATGTGAGAGAAATAGGCTTGTAATTTTTTGCATCTGCTCTCATCCCTTTTCTTGAATAGCGGAATAACGATAGCTTTGCGCCATACATCCGGAATATCTCCAGTTTTCAGTGACAGTCGAAAATATACACGTTAATGAGTAAGCCTAAGGGTACAGAACATTTTTTTAGGATAATGTAAGGAATTTGATCCGGTGAATTGTTTTTTTTACTACAACATTTTTCAAGCTCTTCAAAAACAGATATTTCATCGATTTCAAAAAAGTTAAAATTTTTGGCTTTAAAAATTGGTTTTCTCGTGTTATTGTTAACACTTTCCGTGGAGAATTTAAAATTTGACTGAAAGGAGTTTGCAAGCAAATCAAGTTTTGATTGAATATTATTTATTGCATAACCATTGTCGTCAATTAGGGAAGGTAAAAGGTTGTGTTTTTTTCTAGAAAAATTTTTCATGTAAGAGAAAATGTGATTAGGGAATATGGACATAAAATTTTTTTCTATTCTGTTTTGTAAACTTCAAAATTCTGTTATTAAGTGTTTTTGTAGCCAAAACGTATTTTTCTTAAAAAACTTTTAAATGGGATTTACACTAAAGTTTGTTTCTATACCTAATCAAATTAAAGATATGTGGCTTTACAGCTACATGAGCATACCAACTTCTCAAAGATTGGCTCAAGAATTTTTTTGTAAGCTCTCAACCATCTTGGTTGGTTAACAAGGTCTTTATTATTAACCTCAAAACTGTTGACAACTTTTAAACGGCGAACAATTTTTTCTTTTTTTTTGCCATTTAGAACAACAAGTAATAAGAATATTTAGTCAATAGCAATAATAGAATGTTCTCAGGGCAGAAGGAAGGTCAAATCAATAGACAAAGGTTAATAGGCAATTCAATACAGCATAAAGAATAAAATAAAATAAACACGACCACCTTCGATAGAGCAAAAATGGGGAGTATAAATTGTAGTATTAATAACTTACTATATTGTTTTTATTGTGTACTTCTTTGTAGTCGTTTTTACTTTATTATCAAAGAAATACTAACAAACACAAACGTATCCAAAAACCAAAAAGCACCAGCATGCAAAATGCACTTAAAAGTCTTACCTCAGGGAATACATAATTCGCCTGGGCAACACAATTAACAATGGTATTGAGACAACAAACATTTGAACATTTAGACCACATAACACCTCCCACCTACTTTAGAAACTCAGTTTCGTAACTTCCAACCACTTCAATAAGGCGAGGGAAAGTTTTTAAAATAGAATGTGTTACGCAGTTAGACAGATAGCATAATGAAAGATGAGAAAGTAAAATGAAGTAGAGTACGCTTGAGAGAAATTACGGATGCATGTTAGGATTTATTCTAAAGTTAGCCGGAGCGCTTTAGAGATCATCAAACTCCGCTAGAGTAATAGACCTGTGTAACAAAGGCATGATTTTTAATAAAACAACCTAACCGTAGAATGCCATTACGTAAAAAGCCGTCACTCTTTAAGACAAAATTAAAATAGAAAAGAAAAATAATGAAAACGACGTACGCAACTAACCACACCATAAAATTAAAGTGAATAATAGGGTGAAGCACTTAAACTTTACTTACAATTAATAAGCTCATTTTTTTCTATTTCATAGCGTAAACTTTATCCTTCGGATTCATGATTAACTTTTTTGGAACATTTTTGATTCTTGTGAACGTTGTGGCATTGACTGCAATGTCTGACTGATTACGCTTGCTTTTTTTGTTAAAGCATGATTCGAAGTTGAACTATCAGGTCCTACTTCTCTTTCGACCACAATTGGATGAAGGTCACCTTCAACTAAAGCATAGCTTGCTCGTGCTCTCCGTTGTAGCCTTGCGGACAGCTACCACTTCTGGCCATTTTGAAAATGAATCTATAATTAATAAAAACATTTGATCAAAAAACGGACCAGCAAAGTCTAAATAGATACAACTTTATGCATTTTTCTCAATAGTCCATGATTGTAAATCACTTTTAATAGAATTTTTCATCACCGTTAAACAACCGTTACACTTGCAAACTATCTATTTCACCGTCTACTCCCGGCCAATATATATGTTCGCGTTCTAAACTTTTCATTCGCACTATTTAAAAAAACTAAAATATATTTTTATGACTCAATTGCAAAGCTTTCAAGATTCTGGACCTTAAACTTTCTGGTAACACGACTGGACTACCTGAAATTAAGCAACCATTAACTTCACATAAAGAATTTTTTTTGTTAAAGTAAGAGCTAAGAGATCCCATTAAACTTTTTTTAGGCCATTCATTTCTCATAAATTCTTTTACAAATTTAAGAGTTTGTCTTATAAAGTCTCTGCTTCAATTTCCTTGCTGTCTACCGGCAACATGCTACACTGAGTTGTAAAAACATTTTCTGTTTTCATGTCGACTGCCGCAGCAACAATCTCATCATCTGGTTGTTTGTACGCATCGATAAGCCTGGACAATATTTTTTTTTCTGTTTTCTCTGGTATAATTTTTGTTCTTTCTGTGTAATCCGACCAGCAGAAACTTATAAGGCGTTGCAATACGTTCTTTAAGTTATTTGTCATTTTTGATGATTTAATTGAATTCCTTGTTTAATTTTGGTCCAGATTGTGTCGTAATTGTTTATATAAACTTTCAGTTACGTCGAAGTTATGTCGCATGAAAATCGACGTGTCGCCGTCATCGAGTTGCACAAGGCGGACATTGTTCGAACAACTGGTTTCAAGCGGTAAACCGTCTACGATGCTGTAAAACGTTTTAAAGTGACAGGAGGGTTGTCCAACCACCGCGACTACTTCGCAGACCGTCAACAAGGTGCAGTGACGAATTCGATGCAATCCGAAAATCTCGATGAACAACATAGCTGAAGATCTCCGAATCAGCTGAGCTGAGATTTCGCAGCTACCAAAAAATGCTACCGAATGCAACGGCTGGTTGCGTTAGGTGATTTTTTGCTGTTTGACGCGCGCCTGGGACGAAATTACAGTGGAACATTGCGCAACAATCATTAACAATTTTTCAAAGCGTGTTTAATAATGTATTTAGGCCAAAGGAGTGCGATTTTGAACATTTCCTGTATTTTTTTTTGTTTTCTGGTATTGTTTTTAATCGAATAAACGTTATTATTTAAACAGTTGATTAAATTTATTTTTGTATACGGTATTTATGTACTGTTGAAGTATATAAAAAAATTGGGGAATTTTTACCGACCTTTTTTTTTACCGACCAATTTACTACTTTAGTTTTATGGAATTATTCAGTAAAACTGTGTCGTCAACAATAAAGAATAAGGAATATTAAGCTTTGCAATGCCCTCTGTGCACTAATATTTTTGTGGAAAGTTTTGGAATAGTTTTTACATGCATTTCTTTCTTACTCTCATGCCAATTTTATTTTTAGCTTACTGTCACATTTCCAGACTTCACATGAACAAATTGCCTTTAGACCGTATTTTGAGAAATTAGAGAAACTGAAGAAAATAGTGCCGCAAAGTTTAGTTTCTGTTATAAGACCAGGTAATAGAACTTTTTGTTTTATGAATTTGTTTGAAAAAATATGGCGTTTTCAGCGTTTACGTACAACGGCGAGCTAACCGAATTCATGATTATGCTATTTTCTCATTTTCAACATCCAACATCAGATAATTTGTGTTTGGCGGGGTCAAAAGTTAATTGTTTTTATTCCTCGGAGGTCTGTGAAATAAGTTGTTACATCAATGATTTTATTGTGTGTTCTGTTTTGTGAAATCAAATTGTAGCTGTGCGCCACTGTTAAAGATTCGGTAAAAGCAAAAAAAGTTAATTTTTTGGTTTGTCTGCTTTGACGTTAAGTGTTGCAATAGTTTTTAGCTGCTTTGAAAAATAGAAAGATTTTTCATTTTAGTTTAGTTAGATAAAGCGAATATTGTGCTGTTGGACGTGTGGGATTGAGAAAATTGGAGAGAGTAGTAGCACTCTGAAGGATTTCCCGAACATTTCCCCGATTTTTTTAAAATTAATTTAACACATTCTAGCTGGGAACGACGGTTCAAAGTTCAGAAACTGCGCAAAACAGTTTTGTCGTTGAGGCTTTAAATAACCAATCGGGCAAAAAGTGGGCACATTAACTAAGTCAAGTGGAGTTGTTAGCGCAAATATATTTGTCATATTTGATGCATCATATGCAGGCTCAACCAAACGCGTGAGCACAGAGCGCTGACAAAGATTTATCGGATCGAGACCTGAAGTAAATAAGGTTTTTTATTTAAATTTTTTAATTTTGTGTTCCAAGATCAGCTGAGAAGGGATCTATACAGAATCCGAGCCAGGTGAACGCTGTTCTGTCAACTCAAGGAGGTACAAATGGTTCGATTCGGGAAATATGTACGTGTAAACCAGCTAAACGGCGTCATATTTCTGTCGTACTAGACCAACTTCCGGTAAAATTGGCCTCAAAACATTAGCAGTTAAGCCTCAAGACTTCGTTGATGGCGAAAATTATCTCCCTAATATGCAGCCAGTGCGGACTGTCGTTTAAGAATCGATGCAAGTTGACTCGACATTTGATAGATCATAAAATGGCTCAAAACTCGTATTGATGCCCATTCCTGAACTGTCTTCAATGCTATAACTCACTGTTGAAGTAACTCTTCTTTTTCATGTTTTGATATTGCTTTTCGGCACTTGGCTTTGTTGTGTTTCAGTAAAGATTCATTAAGATTATGTTTTATAAATTCATTCCATTTTTTAGTGAAAAAATCCTCGCAGAGCAGACTTTTTTCTGTTCTATTTTATTTGTTAGCGAAGAAAAGAAAAAAATTTCAAAATTGTTAGATTATCGTTTTTGGATTTCAGATATCGCAGCCATTTGATTCGGGTCCACAAACAATTGTGCGAAGAAGTGAATTTGCTGTTGGAGGAAGGCGACCAGGAAGTGGGGCGCTTGAAAGAAGACAAAAATGTTTTGTTCGGTTGCAGGTAATTCTTCAAAGTTGCAATTATTATTTTATAAATTTAGTCTAACATGTTTTGATTTTGCAATTTTTTGTAAAATTCTCGAAGAATTTTTAAAAATTCGCCGTAAATTATCGCGGCGCCTTCCTGAAAATTTTGTGAAAATTTCACAAATTTCTCACATTTAGCCTAAAATGATTTGAAAACCACTTTCGTTGAGAAATACTTTAAAAATTTTTTTGTTTTTATTTTGTTATAAAATCTTCTCCCTGACAAAAAAATTCGGATATTGGAAAACAATAGAGTAAGTTTTTAGATCAAGTCTCCCGCCCTGACGTTGGGACAATTAGGTCGGACAGGCTGGTTTTTCTTGATAAGTTGGCAAGGGAAGTAGTTGTAATTAAAACGGAGTTTTTAAGTTTGAACAAGTATTGGGAGCACGATTGCATTGAGCGTCAAAAACCATTTGACTCATCCCACAAATTTTTAGTGTTATTTCAAGATCTAACAAACAATACTTTATGGATCAAAATTTAAAAAATTATTTTTTTTGACAATGTAAGATTGTTTTTTTAAGGGGTTTGCATAATTTGGTGCTCAAGCGAAGGTTTTTGGCGTAGCTTTAACTTTAGGGGTTGTATATTTGAGTATACTGTAACGTCTAATTGGTTTAGGACTGCTGGCAGTAAAAGCGATTTGCAGCCAATAACCACAAGTGAAAATTTTAATCATTTTGAAGAGCTGAACAAACCTGCTTCGTCAGTCAATATGGCATAAACTTAAAGATGTTGGTATACACCCAGTTTTTGCTGACAGTTATAACATGAGTTTATTCATCATTTTTATTTGGTTGTAAAAAGATCATTTCTACTTATTTAAAACAAATTCAAAAATTTTTTTATTAAGTTTACATTTTTTTGGGTTTCACTTTGCAGATAGCTTTTATTATAATATTTTTATTTTTATTTTAATATGCCTTCCCCAGTGATTCAATCAGCAAATTCTAAGTTTAAATTTTTTACGATTGTAAAACTTGTACGTTTGTAGTAAATGCGGACTCATCACTTAAAACCCCATAATCTAAGCCTAAGTCTTCAGGTAAACACATGCAGTTCATAGTCATATTTTTACAGAAATCTTTCCAACGTTTTACCCTGTGATATTTTTTGCTTTTTTAAATAAATATTTTTTTAACAAATTTTTTTGCATGAAGACACTTTTTTATATGGGCATCTTTTATCTTGTTATGCTATGCAATTTTAAAGACTATTGTATAGGAAGGCAATGCTGCTTAGCGTAAGTTTGTTATATTTTGTCTATTATAAGCAACGTGTTGAAAATTGTCATTGACAATGATTAAATGTTTTACGCCGCAATATAAGGTAAAAAATTATGTTTTCATTTTTGTGCTTCTTTTTTTATTCAAAACAATTTTTGTCCTAAAGCAAAATGTCATTGAATCTCATGAATACTGTATTCAAATTTTAAAAGTCCCTAAATTTAATTTTTTAAATTTTTTAATTTAATTTTTTTTGGCATGTTGTAAAAAATTTAAATGAAAAAAGAAGTATTGGTAGAGCGTTAGAGCTTGAGAGAATGTACAAAACGTAGTAGGGACAAAGGACATTGTCCGTAATTTTTTCAGCCCGTTAATGCTTGGTTAAAGACCTGTTTGTACCCCAAGTATTAGGTGATTACAACATACTTGATGGAGAAGGTAGAGTAACCTTATATTTTTGAAGATGCAATCTTCGGTGATGTCAACTATTTTAAATAGAATTTTTCCAAGTTACCATTAAATGGAATTTTAGTCGTAGGGACGCTTGCAAATCGGTACTGAACCTTTAGTCATATATGGTAGAAATCATAGAAACTAGCATCTCGATGCTTTATTCAAAGAGCTTACTGTAAAGATATTTTTCTTTAAGAGAAATTACCAGTTGCTATATTTGTTTCGCAAAATCAATTTTTAAACTTTTTGTTTGATGAATTTACTGTACATATGTATTTGTTGTTTTCAGACAGCCATTGATTTTGTTTATCTTTTTCCTGATAATGAAGCAATGCCGAGACAAAAAGAAGTCACACATCTCCCCTTCTATATATCCCGTCTTAGAGTTGACTAATGAACAGTTTTTATGGAATACGAATTTAGAAAAGGAAAGATACGAGGAAAAGGTCGATGGGAGAAGAAGAATGGGTCAGTTTGATGAACAATGATGCATGATTAAAATAGGAAATAAAAGAAGAAAGCGGAAGGGGATACTGGCAATAAATTTAAAAAATAAGAAGCTAAAATAAAAAAAATTGAAGAATGATTAATACGAATTTTGGCCCTTTTTTGTCTTTTTAATTATCTGAGTAGTCGTGTGGAACGGCTTAAACGAGAGAGAGAAAGACGAAATGTAAATGCCTATTTGAGAGCGTTTCAGCATAAAAGATTTTGACAAAATCCTTTTTAGAAAAACCAAGGAAAAATATGATAGATGATAAGAGCAGAAAGATTAGGACGTTTGTTGTTTTTTAGAGAATTTGAAGGAAGGAAAAATGGCAAAAATCGCCGAAGCAAATCACCGATTTTTCTGTTCGTCTGCCCCGCCAAACTGATAGGAAGAAAAAGCCTTTTGGGTGAAAAAGACAAAACAGTATTTATAATATGCAAAGTAAAATTGAATATTGGAAAAGCACAAAATTCTACAAAATCTAAACAGATAATCATGCTGCATACTTACACACACGCATATACCCCATTCATTTTCAACCATATTGACTATTTTTCAAAGAAAAACAAACGAAAGAAAAAACTCAACGGCAAAAAAAGGAGAAAGAAAAAAGGGGAAAATGTGAGTGAAAAGTATTGTTTTGTTTGTTCCCCTTTTGAATCCGACAAAAAAGATTTGCAGAGTTTATTAATTTAATTCTGTTTTGTGCCTTCATTATCACTTGTTTAATTCTCTTCACTTTATTATTTGGAGTTTTTCATTTCCACATTGTGTCTCCTTTTTTTCGTTCTTTTTTTTGGCTATCAATATCTTTTTCCATTCTTTTTCCCATTTTTGCTGTTTGGGAGTTTAGAGTTGTTTTTGTGGCGAAAAAAATTCTCCCACTTTCGTCTCCCACAACTCTAGCAAAAATACTCCTAATTCTTTTACATTTGGCTGTCTCAATTTTAAAAATTGGCGTTGTCATTTGCTATTGTGCCTTTGGATTTTGCAGTGCAGTGTTGATTCCTTTTCTTTGATCTTCGTTTCTCTGGCGGTTTTCGAAGAAATCCCTTTGCATTATTTATCTTCGAAAAACTAACAATACGAATGAAGTGGCTGTTGTAAACTAAAAAAAGTGAAAATGAATGACAATGAATAGAAGAAAAGCGATAACGAAGACGAAGGGCGGTGGAGGAGGGGCTGTATAGAGATGGGAGAGAGAGAGAGAAAAGAAGAACAAAGGGGGTGAATAGCAGAAAGAAGGGGCAACCAAAAACAAAGACAGGAAGAAGGGAAAATAGCCAACAAAAAATTATTCTTTTTTATTGGGTCGTTATTTTTAATTTTATATGTTTGATTATTATTATTATCATTATCGCCACATTAAATTGCATCCTTAATTTTGTTTAATTTTAATTATGTGCTTGCCTCTCTCTCAAATTTTTATTGAGTGTTTGAAAGAAGTGAGTAGAGGGAAAAGCCATTAAAATTTTGAAACAAATTTATGCTCGTTTAAAAAAGGAAATTAAAATCCATAAATATTAATTTACAGGCCCCCCGCCAAAGAGAAAAAAATCCCATTAAAATCGGTGAGGGACAAGAACTAATGCAATTTGCAAAGTTATTATTATTTACAATAACATTTGTTGCGAATATTTTATTTGGCTTCAATGGAGGGAGAGGAAAAGTAGTGGTAGCGGGCAGAATTCAAAGCGAACGGAATTCGGTTAGCGACGAATACCAGGTCGTTTTTTCTTTTTGTTTTTCTAATTTTGTTTTTGGTTGATTTGAACTAATTGTTTTAGAAATTTACATTTTTGGTCATAAAAAGGAAAAAAATTTTCTTGTCTTATTTTTAGTAGGTATATTTTAAGGTGGAAAATGTTTTTTTTAAATAATAAATGAAAGAAAAATCAATTAAATTGAGATTTATGTTTTTTTTAATTTATGTTTTATTATTTTTTTAAAATTTATAAATTCTTTTTTTAGAGGTTAGTGTTTTAAAGGTGGTTTAGTGTTAATGTATTTGCTAAATAATGAGGTGGAAAAAATTGGCGGCGGATTTTTTAAAAATTGGTTGAAATGGGGGATTTAAGTGGCTCTGGGAGGCGTTTAAGACCACAGTTAGCTGTGGAAATTGTTTTTTAAAAAGGTCAGCGAAGGAGAAGATCGAGTTTATTGTTCTTGTTTGATCATCTCTCTATTTTTATATCTTAAGTCCTCACTGTTTTAATGGATATACAAGCCCTATTGTTACTCGGCCACTGCTGGGACAACTTTTTATGAGGCTATAGTGGCGATAAGGGCTAAAAATGACACTTGATAATTTGTTTTTTAGCATAATTTTTTATAAAAACTTTATGGACAGTTGATGACCTTTTCTAAGTTTAATAAAGTCCAAGTAATTAGGATTTTTTTTCTATTCAGTTGTAAACTACTACTTAGTTATTAACCAGGGTGTAGTTTTTATTACTTATGCCTTACAGGTTTATGACCTTAGTCAAAGTACATTTTGCCTAATTTTAAAATGGCAAAATCGGTTCTTTTTTTTGCTTCTGTTCAATTTTTGCGAGAAAAAAAAAGTTTATTAATTTTTTTCCCCTTTAAAAATAGTGTTATTTTACAATTTGAAAGTCATAAATTTCTTTTATTTTTTTCCATTTTTTAAAAACGTGTAATCTCCAATCGCTTATAGGTTAACACAAAATACAGCCAAAAATGCGTGCACATAACAATGGATTTGTGCAAGGACATCCAATACAATATGACCATCTTCCCCAACCTCCTTAAGCACACTAAGCAGGAGGAGGCGGAGGCGGACATGAAGCAATACGAAATGCTCGTCAAAGTGCAGTGCAGTCCCGACTTCAAGTTTTTTTTGTGCACAATGTTTGCGCCGGTGTGCACAATGCTGGACTACCCGATTCCGCCTTGCAGACACCTGTGCCTGTCGGCAAAAGCGGGCTGCGATGACCTGATGCGGAAGTTCGGCTATTTTTGGCCGGAAATTTTCAACTGCGACAAATTGCCTTCAGGTAAGCGTTCTTCTTTCAATTTTGTTGTTTTTTCGCAGGGATTAGATGCCTAGATTTATAAAGTGATAAAGTTAATTGTTTCATTTTTTTGTTGCCTCGGTTAACTCCTTTTGTTGGTGGCAAATTTTTTCTTCATTTGTTTTTTTTTGTAAGTTGAATGAACTTTTAGATGGAATGTGTGTGGGCGATAACCGGACGAGTGCGGAGGAATTGCCGACAACAGTCATGCCAGGGAATGAAAAAGCAAATTTTAAACTGCGAAATGAGCTGGAGTGCCCGCACACAATGAAGGTCTTGAGCCGCACAAGGTAATTCCTTTTCTTTTTTTGTTGATTAGCCACTTGTAATAATTCCCCCCCCCTCCCCAGGTTTTGGCACTTAATGAAAAATGGTGGGAGTTTGATATTGGCTGCTGCCGCTTGTCACATTTTAAGGCATATTTGTTTTTTAATAATTAATGATTGGTGTATATAGTTGAGGTTATTGCTGAAGATTTTCCGTTGATCTGTTAGAATTTTGAGATTTGTCTTTTAGATAAAGGCCGACACGTTGTTTTTGTAGAAGTGCATCGACTTAACGAATAACGATGCCTTATAAAGCCAATTTTTTTGAATGGCTCGATTCTTCGGATTTATGTGCCTGATTAATCCTAAGAACTTTAAGGAAAGTTATTAGAAGCTTAAGCTTAGCTTTAAGATTGAGAATTAGTCTTTTACTGGTTTTGGTTGGGTTTTCTATTGTTTAAAAAAGGTGATTTTATTTGCGGAAGTAGATAATTGACTTTTTTTCCATAATTACGATTTAAATTGTAATAAATGACTTACTACTTAAATCTTGTTAATTGCAGCTTTTAAAGGAAGTCTCCTTAATTTGTAGAGGCAATTTTTTTTTAGACTTATTGAACATTTTGTTAGGAATACACTGATTATTGCCAACACAACAATCGAACAGTGCTCGTTGCCTTGCAAAATCGACGCAGTTGTGCCGACGCTCTTCACTCCACAAATCCGCCAGCACTTGCGCTTGTGGACGAGTGCTTGGGCAGTGATTTGTTGTGTCTGCACTATGTTTACAATTATCACCTTTCTGATCGACTTAGACCGGTTCGAATTTCCGGAACGCGCCATACTCTACATGGCGTTGTGCTATCTGGTTGTTTCGGCGACATATATGGCCGGTCTGGTGGCTGAGGACAGCTTGTCTTGTAGTGGGATTTCGGCGACAAAAACACCGCTTGTCACGCAGGTTTGCGCTTTTTTTGCGAAGCCTTTTTGCTTAATATTTTTTGATATTTCGTTTTGTAATTTATGGAAAATTTTCATATTGATGCATCTCTTGGCTCTATTTTTAGCCCCATTTGATTAAACCGGCCTTTTAAGGATGATTGGGGTTTGAAATCTTTGCCTATAAGGGAAAAATTAGATGAGGATTTCATATAGAAACAAGAGTTTTATAACTCATTTTTTATTTGAAGCCTTCCTCTAATTAAACTTCTTAAGGAAGATTTATTTTAAAACAGCCTCTCTAACTGAAACTATTTTTCTAAACCTTCCGCTTGAGGACATTCAAACAATCGAATTCCCAGTAGGAACATTTGCAGATTTTACGGTATTCAATGACTCTTCAATACGGCTACAATTTTTAGGGCATCGACAATTTTGCATGCACAGCGACGGCGGTCGCCCACTACTTCTTCACAACGGCGGGTATCATCTGGTGGGTGATCCTGTGCTTCTCCTGGTTCCTCGTCACCACACTCAAATGGGGCGAAGCGCCGGTGGAACACGTCTTCCTCTCCTATTTCAACGTGATTGCCTGGTTTATTCCCGCAGTTATGGTGATTGCGATTCTCGTCACTTCGAGCATCGACGGCGACGTCTTCACCGGCATTTGTTCGGTGGGCAACCTTCAACCAACAGTCCTCTTCAATTTTGTGGTTGTGCCACAGGCGATTCTGATTGGTATGGAATTTTTTTTCTTTGGTTTTTTTAAATGTGGGGACAGATTACTGTAGTACAGTGTGTAGATTGTGACTGAAGTTATTGAAATGTGTTTTGAAGGAGGCAGTGTTTACCATTGGCTTACCATTTAAATTCAGCCATCCGAATTTTATCGATAGTAGAATGGGTTACTGTAGTACAGTACGTAGTTTGTAACTGTAGTGCGGTGGGTAGTAACAGAATTTTGTTGAGAAATTTTCTTAAGTTTTAGCCTTAAAACAATTTTTGCAGTACCCGGACTTTCAATACGAGATTTATCGAGTTTTTGAAGCCAATTAAAAGACTTACAATTTTCTATTTGCTGAAGAACTTTTAACTCATATTGAACTGATTAGTGTAATTGAGACCAATTAGCTAAAAAAATTTTTTTTGCAGTGATTGGCCTAATCTTATTCGTTTGCGGGTTTGTTTCGATCCTGCGAATCCTCAGCTATATTCGCCACCAGCAACACTCTTCCTTCAAATTTGAGACGGCGGGCGGCGGCAGTGCAGCGCCGACGGATAAGGTCAGCAAGTTGATGTTCCGCATCTCGGTGTTTACCACCATTTATATTGTGCCCTTGATCATTGGCTGGTTTTGCACATACTATCAGGCGGTTAGCATGGAGAATTGGCTGACCTCGTGGTACTCGACGCGGTGTATGCACGCGCAACGCGGTGCGTTTGGCTTTACGCAACCCCGCGAGTTGTGCCCCATTTTTCAAGACGCGTCAGCCGGCGGCAGTGGCCAGGTGATGGGCCGAAGCCATCACAGCCAGGGCCAGCCAGAGCCGGTCATTTTCTATGTCAAGTACTTGTCCTATTTCACGGTTGGCATTGCGTGCGCGATTTGGACAATAAATGGGAAAACGTTCAGTAGTTATGGCGACTTTTATGTGCGCGTCTTCTACGGCAGGTCGAGGGTGCCAACTCGGGTCCACTAACCTCAACTGTTTTGTGCAAATGTTTTCTAGTTTTGTGTCGTCTGCGTCAAAAGAAGGGTTTTAATTGGGAGGGGAACGTTGTTCATTTAATTGTTCGAAAAGGTTTTTGATCGGGAATTGAGCATAATTAGGACTTTTAGATTTGAGTGCCAATGATAATGTTCATTGTTGCGCTGTTGACCGCTTATGCTTTTGAAATGTATTGAAGTTTTATCCGTGAAAAAACTTTATGGACCTCTTTTTGCCTTTGAGGCAGCGCAATTTGATTTGCATGCCTAGAAAGATTGGGTAATAAATAGTTCATTAGTGCCTTTCAATTGTTAGTGCTTTTAATATTATCTTACGTTAGACGAAAAAAAAGTGTCGAAAAACGAGGTGGTCAGTGAACCAATTATTGCTGTAAACTCTTTTTTTAAAGGGCTTAGAGTCATAGCTATTGACGGTTGTGGCCGAGTGGCAGAGCGTTTTATTTTTCGATATTTTTGCAGGGCGCATTTTTTAGTCTTGTTTGCTGTGAAAACAATTAGTATTACTTTTGGCTTTGGCACATAAATGTTTCAAGTTGTGTGCCGATTCGTTGATAGACTCAACGGTTAGAGGGAAAAATTATAAGTGCAAAAAATTTTACTGGACCAAGAGCATTAAGGTTGCCGCGGATCCAGTTTGGCGCAAGGGAAGTTATTTATCGAAATATTACTT
Organism: Drosophila nigritarsus; assembly: GCA_035044305.1. Lineage (NCBI taxonomy): Eukaryota > Metazoa > Arthropoda > Insecta > Diptera > Drosophilidae > Drosophila > Drosophila nigritarsus. The sequence goes on from JAWNMF010000647.1 coordinate 133,702, forward strand.
TTCATATATGTTTTTTTGGAGTTATATTTTTTTATTGCTTTTTCTATGTACATATATAAACTTTGGTTTTGCAACGATTATTTTTGAAGTCTTAATTTTTGTTGTTGTTTTTGGTCCTTTTTTGATTTTTTAATCAGTTTTTGTATTTTTTACAGTAAACAAAAGTTATAATTTTATTTCTCTTTAGCTTTATTTTTGTTTTGTTCTTCAGACGAACAATAACAACAATTCTGTTGGTGTTGTTGTTTTTTTTTTCTTCTTAAGCTTAAATTTTCTCCACATACAATATGCCAGATGGTCCCCTTATGAACTGACTTCGCCCTATTTGTCTCTCTCTTTATCTCTGTCTTTCCCCGTTTGTTTAGTTTCTAATAAATAATAAGATTTCGGGTCTGTTTTATCTCTCTAAAATTGCCGACACGTTTGCTCAAAAGCGAAAAATTGTTTTTTCTGAACTGTTCATTTTGTTTATGCTTTTTTTGTAGTTATCTAGCTTTCCTTACTTTTGTTGCCCCGCGCTCTCCCCTTCCTTTTCCCCAGCTTTCCCGAAGCATTTTTTGTCGCAAATTATAGCAGACTTTTTGGTCACAGCAAAGGGAATACTACTACTATATATTCGACAGTTAATAAAATGTACTTACAAAATTTTGTTGTTTCACTGCAGCACTTACAACACTCGATACAGTTGTTTTTTTGCGTTTGTTGTTGATGTGAATGGAATTTATGTTTCATATATAAACCTTAGGGGAATGCAATTTAGGTTTCGTAGGCGTGTGAAGGGTAGTTGGGACTCACTCGTTGTGGCCTGAACAATTGCGGCTTTTCCTTATTTCCGAGTTAAAATTGAGTGAAAGACGTCTGGTTTATAATACTGTTGCTGGACCTTTGGGAAAAGAATGGAAAACGATTTTTTAGTAATAAAAGTGCTTTGGGAGCGCAGCGATTTTTGCTTTTTGCACTTTCTTGGATTGGTTATAAAGCCGTAATTGTTTAATGCGCAGGGAGCATACGCAAAAACGCTTAATTTTTTGAATTTATAAAAAGATATACTGTTTTTTTCGTCATTGTTTAATAATGTTGTATGTTTAAAAAAAAGAAAAAAAATGTCAGATGTTAAAAATAAAATTTAAATTTCGATTGTTGTTTATTTTATTTTTAAGTTCTTAACAAACAGAAATTAAGTAAAGCACTTTGGATTTTGTGACAAAGAGTTTGGTTCCGCAAGTTTTTTTCAGTTGTGGGTTTCACAATGACTATTACAAATCTTGAATAATTTGCACTGCATGCCGATTTTAACATCTAAATTTTTATGGTTTCAATACGAACTGGAATTCATTAATTGTGAGTATATCGGTTTTGGTTAGGTAACTTTTAAGCTAACAGTTTGAGCAAATGCAAACGTTGCACCATGAAGCTGGATTATTGACTAAGTTCTTAATCTTAAATATTTACCTTAAATTCGTTCACGCCTTTCTCGGTCACAGCACAAACCCATTCGATTTGTTGGGTGTTATTATCCGGGTATTTTTTTCCAAAGTTTCCTTCACTCAGTTACTTCATATTTATAAATGGGCACTTAACTTTTGTGTGCTTATTCTCGGCATTAAGTGATGACGCTATATTTAAATTCAAAAAAGAAGTTGCAAAAACATTTTTGTCGCCCAAAAATTTTTTTTTGTATTTTTTTTGCTTTTAAAAGCCAATAAATTGCTTTGTTCTGTTTTTTGTTTATATTAAATGTTTTTTTTAGGAAGAGATAAACTTTTTTGGCAATGCTCTGTTTTTGTGTGCGGCGGTTAAAAAATATTTGTGAAAAAAGAGAAATTGAGAGTATTTTCAAGATAGATTCTCTAAAGTTGTTAAGTAGTAAAATATAAAATGCCTTTCTTAAATTTAAAATAAAGGTTTTAGGGGTATCTTTGGCTGGCTCGGCGTGGCGAAGGAGGAAAAGAAAAAGGCCCATCGCGTCGGCACGAATTAATTTTTCGCTTGGGTATCGCCTAATACTGAAGATGAAGACGATGGTCTTTTTCTTTTGCGATGTCTTATTGTTTGCCGGCTAGTGGATGAGATGTGCCGGCGAAGGCGACAGCGGCGGCATGCACGAAAAGCCGGCAAAGCCTCAAGTTTTTCAATCTCCCAGCTATGTAAGTGGGTATTTAAACAAATTTTTTTACGGTCTAGTTCTATTTTTGTTGTGTTTTTGGTTGTTTCCCCACCCTTTTTGTTTCGAAAAAGGCTATCTGCCAATTTCCCATTCGTTTTTCCTTATATTTTTTTGCGTCAGAATCAACTGGGAATTGAATAGAAAGGCAATAAGTATTCTTTCCCAAAAAAAGAACATTTGCCTTACAGAACTTTAAGAGTTTTCTATTTTTCGATGTTGCATCAGATTGGATAAGCAATGCTTTGTTTTTTTTTCGGCGGCGCTTAAGTGCGCTAATTGTGTTGTAATATAATTTTAATTTAATTTGCCAACTTTGCTTTGCTTAGCAGGTTTTTTTTTGGGTTTTTTCAGTTTACTAAGTAAATTTAAAGCGTTTGGTTAAATTAATTAAGTGATAGTTTGGTTCATGGGATGTTAGCCAAAATCTTTGTTGATATTTAAATTTGTTCAGATTGAGCTGTAGCCTGTGGTTCTCTTATTACAATCTTAGCCTTGTAAACTGGATATTATGCTTAAAGGTTGAAACTTGTGGTTTAAAAAACCAAAAAATGGACAAACTCAGATCCACATATGGTTCAAAAAGCTTAAAAGTGTCATTAGGGTATACACGTTTTATTTATGAAGCTAGAATTTTTTATTTGGGGGTTTTTTAGATCATTGATTCTGAAATTCGTGTTCTTTTTTGGCTTCAAGTTCAAGGTTATGTGCATTCTTAAGTGTAAGCTTAAGTACGCACTTAAGTGTAACAAAAAAACTAAAAATAACAAATTATGGTAAATATTTTATAAAAATAAAAAACCGTGAGTATAAACTCCAAAACCAAAAAAAGATGTTAACAAAAAAAATTTATTTTCATCCAAAGTTTTGTCAAAAGCAAAATTTTTTATGGCACTTTCTGTTGTGGCAAACAAAATTTTTTTAGTAGACTCGCGACTTCGTTTGTACCCAGCCATGTCTTGCTTACAAATATAATAGAAGTTCTCAAAAGCTAAAAAAAACCTCAATTCGACAAATTTTGACGCTTTTCTTATATTAAGAATTGTTAGCATAAAAAATTACTAAAAATTGAAAAAAAATCATAAGGCCTAGGCTAAGAAAAATGAACGTCAAATTTAAACCCTACTGACAGGGTGGACCATATGTGCAAATCTAATTAATGTTTGTCATTTAATGCTTTACCCAAAAGTGAAATGTTGGTGCCGGTTATGACAGTTTTTCGGAATTTTTCATAAATAATTTTCATAATTTTATTTCAGAATATGCTTTGCTACCGAAACCTAAGGCGTCTTAAAACTATTTTTGGATTTGCACTTATTCAAGAAAGTGAAACTCTGATTACGTGTTAACTTTAAGGACCAAGATTGTATTAAAAGAAATAGAATTGTATTTGAGAACAATGGTTGAAGGAGGTGTGACTCTAGTCAAATACATGCTGTTTTTTGCCAATTTTATTTTATGGGTAAACTTTTTTTTCTTCCTTTTGTTTTTGATTATCTATTACGCTTAGCATAATGACTGGTTTAGGTAATTGGACTGGGGCTGGTAATAACTGGCGCTGTCCTGCAACTCAAATATACGGGAATACTGGACGTATTAGGGGACGAGCGGCTGGCGACTCCCGTCATATTTCTTGCCTCCGGCTGCCTTTGTACATTGCTAGGCTTTCTCGGGTAGGTTTGATTGTGGCCTAGGAATGGTTAGCTGAGCTGTAAGATCTGAAGATACTAGTATTTGGCTCATTGAGTTAAAAGGAATAAGGATTTGCAGAAAATTTGTAACAGTAAAATATTATTTGGTTTTTTATTTTTAAGTTATTGCGGTGCTATTCGCGAGAATTATTGTCTGACGGTAAGCTTTGCGGTGCTGTTGGCGTTGTTACTATTGGTCGAGGTGGCAGTATCGATTGCGGCTTATGCATTACACGAGCCACTTCACACAGCGTTGATCGACCAACTAACTCAGGTATTGACTGAAGTTGTATTTCTTTGATGGATAAACTATGGTAAGCGTGGTTACGCAACTTACATGTACTGGACATAATCAGTTTAAAAGAAAAAATATTAGGTTGAGTAAAAAGTTTTGCACCAAATTTTTTTTATTAAAATTAAAATATATGTACAATAAAATGAAAAAAATAAAGGTATTCGCCGTTAACCTTTTTGATTTGTTCCTACAATTATAGTAGTGGATGCCTTCCTTCCAAAATTCAGGCGTCTTACTGCTAATATATGTGTCAATGACCTTTTTGATGTCGTTGTCACTGGTAAATTGTTATCACGTAAAAAGTGTTCTAATGACCGAAATAATAATCACACGGCGAAACATTGGGGCTACACGGTGAATGAGGTAAAGCTGTCCATTTGAGTTTAAGCAGCTTCCCTTGCGTAATACCCAAAATGTGGGGTCTAGCATTATCATGTATAAAAAACGCACCTCTTCGAAAATGCGCCATAAAAGGTGGACGTCGAATTTTCTTAAACTCGCTGTAGTTGATTTGAGTATAATTTAGCGTTTATTGCATTTCCTTCCGGCACAATTTCAAAGTGAATCACGCTTTTGGTGCACCACCAAATGCACGTTTCTTTTTTTATTATGCAGAGGCTTTCGGAGTGCCTGTGGCGCTTTTTCGTTGGATAAAATCCATTGATGATGCGTGTCGGTTGTCATTTGTAATCTATTTTTTATCGCAAGTAATGATTTGGTCGAGAAAATCATAAAATTCATAGCGGTCAACAAATCGCTACAACAAGTGACTCGTTTTTATTTGATTTTGGTTTAAATTATGTGGTACATCTTGACTTTTTTTTGTGGACATGATTAAGGCTGTGAAGATAATTTATGAGTTTTTTGAGCACAACTAAACTCCGCAGACATTTTATGACGTTGATGCAGGATTTGTCTATATATATACTTTCAATTTCTCATCATTAAGAACTTTTGGTCTACCGGAGCGTGATTGATCTTTAGTGCCAAAAACACCCAAATCGAACTTTTTAAATCATCGCGCACACGTATGTCGACTCACAATACCCTCTCCTTGCGTTTTATTTATAATACGTACAGCTTCTAAAGCGGTTAAATTTCTACAGTACTCACGAAGTATTAGCTGACGAATAACTGATTTAGAAACTTGCGCTTGTTGACCCATTTTTTGAAATCAATTTTTGATTAATTGTAAATCAATATTTTTTTCTGCTTTTATGCCCTTTTTATATCTCTTGAAAATTTCTTTTCTAAAAAATGTAGAAATTTACCACAAATTTTAAATTTCAAATGAGTATAAAATTTCGGCGCAAAACTTTTTATTCAACCTAATAATTGTTAAAACTTTCTGAGAAGAATTTGAAAAACTGCAAATTTTGTCAGAAAATTAGTAGGTCTTTTTTTAGCTGAAAAGACCTTCTTTTGGTCTATCTTTCAACTTTACGTTTCTTTTAAAGAACAAATTTTGATAAACTTATGAGAAAAAAGTATTTTTTTGAAGACTTGCTGTACAATTTGGCAAAAACAGAAAGACATGAAATTAAACGTGGTACATCGTAAAGAAGGCTTACATAAAAAAAATTTCACTTTGCATTAGTCATAGATTATTGCTATGCTATTGATCTTTTACACCCCTCCGTTTTCTTCAATTTAAATCTGTCGCACACCTTTTGACTGACATTTAAATCTTAAAATTAAATTAAAAACTCATTCTTTTTGAAGCGTCTATTTACTTTTTTACAGGGACTTGAACGATACAATACTTCCAAAGGCGTGGCAATGGCGTGGGACCAAACACAACAACAACTGAACTGTTGTGGGGTGAACAATGCGACGGACTGGCACCAGTGGACGCCTGACTCTTGTTGTGTTCACTTGCACGACGGCTGTGCTCGGCTGGCGCAACCACTTCTCCATCCGATTGGCTGTACTCGGAGTGTCGAAGACTGGATTTTTATTAACGCAACCATTGTTGCCGGAGTGTGCGCGCTTTTGGGCACAATTCAAATATTGGGAATCTGTTTTGCGTGCTGCTTATCAAAAAGTATTCTCAAGGACTTTCACGACTTTTACTATTAAAAAGAGGAATTGAATAGGAAAATGATTCATTTTGTAAATTTTTTTGTATTAAGTTAAATAAAATAACTTTCTATCGCTAACACAATGGCTGAAAGGGTTGGATAATCAAAATTTGTTTTCACATATCATTTAGTTTATTATTTTCACGCTGAAAACGTCAAAAAAAAATAACAACAACCGTAAAAAATTGGTGCCCTCTTTTTTGCCAAAAAAAAAACAACAGCTTTTTTTATACAAAAATGAATTAAGAAGAGATATATTGACATTTTAACATGGCGCAAAAAGAAAAAAACCGAAAATCTATACTGTAATTTCTCTGAATAAAATAATTTGAAAAAATGATGGTCCAGCAACGATATTTCACTTGGTTCTTTAATTTTTTAGAAAGCTCCAATGATAAGAAAAATGGGCCATTTCACGCATTTTGGACACTAAGCAACAAATTTAAAATCTCACAAAATTTCAATTTGTATAAAAAATCTGAGCAACTTGAATTTTTCCTCATGTTTTTATTATTCGCAAAATGACTTAAATTCTCCAAATAGTTTTGCAACGACATTTCGCCATTTATTCAAATTTTTGGAGAAAGCTTTCATGTTCAGAAAAAATTGCACATTTTATGTCTTTTAGTCAATTAGCCACAAAATCCTTTCCGTGTAAACATCAATTAGCCAATTGCGAAAAGAATGATGAAGCGATTAATAGAAAATAAATCATTGCCTCTTTAGACATCGTCGTTGCAATCGTCACGCTCATTGTTGTACTGACTGACGTGTTTACGGATTTTCGATGCTGCTGACCAAGTAACGTTGTCCGACTGACTGCGTGTCACGAGGAATGCGGGGTCAGTAACCAGTTCAGTGCCAACACGAATGTGGCCCTGACTCACGAATTCACTTGCTTTCTTTACCTGAAAGTGCAATAACTAACGTGGCATGTTGAAAAGCTTGTAAAAGAAGGAGAAAAGATGCAAAATGATATAACAAAACAACAGGCTGCCTAGTTTAAGCCCAAATAAAAAATTTTTTAAAAATTACTGTTTGGCTAAAAACGAGTTTTCGGATTTCGAAAAAAAAACAAATGTTTAATTGATTTAAAGTTTATTTATCTTACAACAAAGAATTAAAAGTAAAAAATTCTTACAGTAGGCGCCATCTTTAGTTTGTATACTAAAACAGGGAGCCGTCTGCGGCATATCGCCGAAGCCGTCACCCCTTCACATCGCTCCAAAGTATCCGCCGTGGCAATAAATCCGAGGTCGTACAACTTTCCCAACAATTTCCTTGCAAAAATTACCTTATTTGGATTTCTGTCATTTAAGTCGCAAATCTTGCCGGCAAGAGCGCGAACCTAAAAATAAAATGTTTTGAAGATTGAGCACTGTATATCAAGAAGCAAACTATCGAAATGTAAAAGCCAAAAAAGTAAACCGAAACAAACCTCTCTGGATAATTTATTGTAGAGTGTGTAATGCTCGCGTTTCTCTACATGATACCTGCGCATTATAGCATTCTCGTGAATGCTGTTATCCACCGACGGCCAATTGATAAAGTCAACTTTTTTGAGAAGCTTTTGCTCGTGGAACTTTAATTTACGAACCATTTTCTGTGCCGCAAAATAGACAAATTACTCAACAAACTAAAAAGAAAGGCAGCAGAAAACATATTTTAAATGCGGCTTCATTACGCATTAATAAGAAATCTTGATGCCAGTAAATAAAAATGTTTACTTTTCATAAAAAAATATACAAAAAAAAATATTTATAAGCATTTATAGTGTGATCAACAAAGTTACCCAACAGAAGAACTTCGACTATTCCTCCTTCTACAAAACCTAGAAATGTTCGATGTTAATTAAATACCTGAAGGAAATCAAAAATCTTCTGACAATGACTTAACCACACTTTAACAAAATGTACTTTAGGATTCGTTTTCTATAATATATCACTTCAGAGAAAACATAAAAATAATAATAAGCAGGTATTTTTAAAAATAAAGCAAACAAAACTCTAGGAAAATTTACAACAATTTTTACATTTAAAAATATTTTTCTCAATTGAATTCTCAGAAAAAGATAATGTTATAACAGATGTAAAGGTAGGACGCCAGCATTACAAAACCATTAGTTTCGCCTGGATTGCTGCCGATAAACGACCAACTTAGGCTTCATCTTACATTAAAAGTTTAATTATTAGTGGGTTTGGTCATTATCTCAAAAAATTAATATTTAAAACTTTCTGACTACAGTACTCAAATTTCGTTATAGAACAAAGCGTTTATAAATTATTTAGCATTTTGTAAAAGCCATTTAAAAAAGTTTGGTGGGCAAAATGCCACATTTACAATTCAAATGTAAATAAGGACATTTTTGTGATAATTATGCTGATAATATAACTGATTAAGTTATGAACACTTATGCTATGATGACGTCGAATTTTTTCGTAAAACGCTTTGCTTTTTGAATATAGCCGCAAAAGGCGCAAAGATTTTTTGGGTTTGAAAATGGGGGCAATACCAAAAGGTGTTGAAAAAACGCTGTATAACTCTAGCTCTCTATTCAATGGTAAACCGAAAAAAATAAGCAAATCAAAATAGGATGAATGAAAAACATAGATTCAAATCTTCAACTAACCTCCCTGTAAAATGTGTCAACTAACAATGTTATACGGCTAAATTGCTAACTTGGAAATAAAAGCATAAGGCAAACAACATCAGCTTTAATAATTTAACATCCTCAAAAACTCTTATACATCGATCTGACCTTAAAAATTACCATAAAAAAAAGAAAAAAAGAGCTATCTAAATAGATTAACAAACATTTGAGCCATATAAACCAATAAAGGTGCAAATGTGAAATTGAGACAATGAGCTCAAAACCATACTACACTCCGCAATATCAATTGAACTTCTAGATACAATGCACAAATAAGTATTAATGACTCATTCTTCGGATACTATATCATATATCAATTGTTATATATTTTGGGTTTTTATACTTTAACTTTTATAAATTACGGGCAAACACTGAGCTATAGTAATACTTAGCCGAATCTTGTAGTAAATTATACTACGTTTAAGAAAAATCAAATATTAAATTTAAAAATTAAAAGCAAAGATTAGAATTTTTTTTCAACTTAAGATCAGTCATACAATTAAGTGTTAACTTACATAAAGCTTGGGTCTAGGGTGAGCCATTAATTGTTGACCGATAAACATAATAATTACGAGTCTAGTGTAAGCTATAAAAAGGCTAATAACTGTTGCCTATAAATTAATAAGCCAAAAAACTAAAAGTATATCATAAGGGAAACGTAGTAAAATTATTCTCAAATTTCGGCAAAAAAGAAAACATAAAAATGAAATAAAATAAAACGTAGCAATATTCATTGAATATTCAAAGAGAACGGCACATATGGATTAAACATATTTCTAAAATTCTGAACACACAAAAAGAATATAAACTACTGTTAGCAATTCATTGTCAAACCGCTAACACCGACATTCGACAATAACATCCAGTTATAAACAAATGGAAATGAAATGGGGAACAATTGACATTGATATATTATATATTCGATAAAGAATTATCTTATAATAAAAAACCGAAAAAGGGGATAACGCCACGCGCCAAATACGTACACTATTCAAATAATTTGGTGAGTGATAAAAATTTTCAAATATATAATACAGCAAAAAAAACAATTGACTTGTTTCCAAATTTGAGTTTAGTCAAACATCTTTTTCTTTGTTGGCGGTAGTATTTTTTGGGGTAAAATAATACTCAGTAAGTTCAGGAAAATGCTCAGCTCTGGTCGACCAGAGCTGTAACGCTGTTCTGGCTAATACATACAAAAATTAAACAGAATTCGTAAATTCAAGACAGTACATTTTGCTGAAATTTCATAGGTTTAAATATAATTTTGAAAATAATGTAATGATTGCGTCACAGCTTCGGTACGATTAATTTGAGTATCCTCTTCACAGTATTACTTACGGTACCGCCAAGCCCGCCACAATAATCAATTCCAACGTGAAGAAAATATATGCACACAGAAATCCAAAAACAAAAAAACTAACACCACTCAATGCCTAAAGGTCATGCAGAAAAAAAGGAAATTTTTCGCAACAAAAATTTTTTTACAGTTTCCAACAAACAATCGATGAAAGTAAAAAATTGAAAAAAAATGAAAAGTGTCTTAGGTTATGGCTTACACAATCCCATTCTCGTAGACATTATTGAAAACGCTTGAAACGTTTGTTTAACAGACTCGACGAAGCCATCGGTGTAGACTCCGAAGAGTTGACATTGTTTTGCAAGCCGGGTGAATGAGGCCGTTTCCTATGCCGGTACAACTAAACGCAATACGGAATGAGATTACAACTATAAAAATAGTGAAAAAGCGACAATAACCTGATTTTGAAGAAAATTGTTCAGTTCCGGAGACCGATACACCGTGGACGTTTCGGTCGGGCAAAGAGCCTAAAATATGCAAATATTAAAAAAATATGAAGGAAGAAGTCACAAGATGATCACTTGTTGAAAAAGGTTAACAGCCGACGGGCTTTCTATTGCTGATACAGCATTCGTCGTATTCGATACAGAAGTATTGCGTTGTCGGCGCAAGGGAGAAATGGTGTGATCTTCAGGCAAAGCAGTGTAGCGCGACAAAAGCGTGACAATATCTTCGACATCAATTGTTGTTGAGTAGCGACACAACGCAAAGAGTTCTTTGGCCAACGCTTGCCTCCCCGAATGAAAGCCTCTTTCAAAAGCCCTTTTCTTAGAATCCAAACCGCTCTTATACAGCTGAGTTGTCGATCCGGCAGCCGTCTGCAAGTTCCGCCAATTTGCCGCTCTAAACAAGTGGGCAACGGCTTGTGCACAATTTTCGAATTCGCTCCATAAGCCGTCATCTGATTCGTCCTCGTTTGCACTACGCCCTCCTTCGGACATTGTAAGAAAAATTTACAAAAACTAAACTAAACCACCCAGTATTGGCTACTTAGTCCTATTTCCAGCAACAATAGTTGAACAACTGCCAAGATAACAGGGTTATTTAAAACAATATCTAAAAATTGGTAAGTTGGAATGTATTAAAGTATACAATAATAATGGGACGATTTCAAACACTGACAATTGCGTAATGTTTAATGACTTTAAAAATGTTTGATAAAATATTAAAACACGCAAGAAACATAATAGAGCTAAGAAATATATGTTTTTCAAGTATGCCAACGTAAAATAGCAAATAGGTATGGGCTAATATCATTAAAATGTAAATTATATATCATAGCTTTATAAACAACACTAGCGTGAAGTCAGAATAACACGAAAACGGTTAAATCCTTAGGATAAGATCAAAGAACAGCTTTCTAAGAGAAACATTAAAAAACCACCAAATTTTTACGTCGGAATCGTTTAAAGTATTTCACAAGTACAGTAAAGTATCAATAAGCATTACAGACCCACAAAGTGCATGACGCTTAGTCACTCAACCTACACAGACAACATGAAAAAAAGAGCAGAACTATTCTAGCCAATTTTATTCCGCAAAAAAATAATACAGAACGCCAGAGTTATTAATGATTATTTGAATTTTAATTAATGCAGCGGTCCCGCAGCGAAAGTTCCACTATTTTCTATATATTTAGGCGCGTTTGTTACTAGCTAGGCTTTGAGTTAAACATGAGTTAAAGAACAGTGGTGAGTATTGGTTTATTAACCCTCTCATTTTTTTATACTATTCTTCTTTGTCTAACTTCAGTCAAAAATAAAATAGCACTGTCAATTGATAGAGTTGCTGAGAAGTTTTTATATTTAAGACTCTAATACCGAATTGTAGATTGATTGGATTACCATTTTTGAGCTCAGAAAGCAATTTTGTTGATAACACAAAACATTTCAACAATTTTTAAACATGCCAACTCCTACGTGCTCCTCTGGGCATACTTTAGACTCAAGTAAAAACAGGGGTCACAAGAATAAAAAAAAAGTCCTTTGATTTGTTTCATCAATTTCTGGTAATATTCTTAAATTAATGGAAGGGCAAGTCAAAGTACTGTATCCGTATAGGAACAGTATTTGGAATAAGTTTCTGTACGGGTTGCAATAGTTTAATAAGCGCAGTATTTTTTCATGAAGCGATGTCTGTTAAGCAATTGAAATTACGTTGTTATTTAGACAACGGGTTTAAAAGACCAGCAAAAAAATACCGACAAAGTAGGATGGCAATAACGGTGCTATTAAGGACAAATACTGTAAAACAGTGTCATTGTTGCAAAGTAGTAGCGCGAAAGAATTTTTAAACGAAGTTTAAGTAATATTGGCCACATCATAATGAAACATTAGCCACAAACTCAAAAATTAGTGACTAATATAAAACAAAACGGAATTTGAGGGAGTTGTTGGTAAGGCGCGAGTTAGTTGTTTTATCTTTTGGACCCGATTTCTTTTCCACTTTTCCAATCAGTGGCTTCCAATCAATTACTTGACGAAAATTATGTTGGCCAGACTGAATTGATATGAATACACTATGATGCGTATAATTGAGAACATTATTACTTTTTAATGACATAAAAATGTATAAAACATTTTAATGAAGAATTTGTAAACATTGTGACTTAAAATATTTTTCAGAGGAAATTGTTGTATTTATTTTTTCAACACAAATGTTTTCGCAATTTGTTTATTACATTTCAAAATCATATGTTACAAACTCCATATTTTTGCGACTCCAAAAAAACAATTATTGAAATAGGTTTCACATCCGGATCCCAAGTAAAAGTAAAAAATTGAATGCTTCAAATTATTTCTTCCCATCTTTTCTCGATTTGTCTGCCTTCTTTGCCTCAAAAATGTTTAATCCAACGCCGGCCAGGGTCTGGTAATTGGGGTCGTTGTAATCGACTTCATTCTTCTGCTCGGGCGATTTGTGCTCGGGCGCCTGCTTCTCCGACTCCTTGCTTTTGGCTTCAGAATTTTCTTTTAAAACGTTTCCGCCGATGCCAGCCAACGTCTGATAATTGGGATCATTGTAATTGACTTCCTCCTTTTGCTCCGGAATTTCATGGTTCATTTTCACGGTTCTTCCACGTTGTGCCTCTTTTTCTTTGTTGTCAAACAGATTGCCTCCCACTCCGGCAAGCGTTTGATAATTGGGATCATTGTAATTGACTTCCTCCTTTTGCTCCGGAATTTCATGATTCATTTTCACGGTTCTTCCATGTTGTGCCTCTTTTTCTTTGTTGTCAAACAGATTGCCTCCCACTCCGGCAAGCGTTTGATAATTGGGATCATTGTAGTTGGCTTCATTAAGCTGTTCCGGCAGCTTGTGGTCAGCTTTAATTGTTTTTTGGGCTTGCATTTCCACCTTTTCTTTAAAGAGATTGCCTCCCACTCCGGCAAGCGTTTGATAATTGGGATCATTGTAATTGACTTCCTCCTTTTGCTCCGGAATTTCATGGTTCATTTTCACGGTTATTCCATGTTGTGCCTCTTTTTCTTTGTTATCAAACAGATTGCCTCCCACTCCGGCGAGCGTTTGATAATTAGGATCATTGTAGTTGACTTCATTCAATTGTTGCGGTAGCATATGATCAGCCTGCATCATTCCTAGTTTTTCGTTCTTCTTAAATACATCGTTTGCGACTGCGGCTAAAGTTTGATAATTTGGGTCGTTGTAGTACACGGCTCCTTGATTTTCAGGTTGGTCAAGGTCTTGTCTTTCGAATTGTCTAACTAAACGGATAATCCTTGAAGCACATTCGGTTTGCATTAAAATATTCAAACCTTGGTTATTTTGAAAAACGTTTCCGCCGATTTGTGTCAACGCAGGTCGATCATTGGAGGGTAAAACTCCGAAGTTGTCATTCGGTTGGCTAAACTGTTGATGTTGTTTCCTGCGCCGACGACAGCAACCTTAAAATGAGGTAATTGGCTATAAAACAAAGATTAGTCTGTAATTATACCGCAACACCCGGAACTGCTGGGATGCAATTGATCAACTTCTTGTTGAAATACACTGTCTCCTGGTGACTGAAGAACTCTGCTTTGTTGCGTAGTATTGTCTTGTCGGGGAAATGCGCTTAATTCTTGGCCTGGCATAAACGAGTTGACCCCGTTCTGATCCGTAAATGCAGAAATTCCATCTTGGTGAGGATACATATTACTTGTTTCTTTGCCAAACATTTTATCTCCAACCCTTGTTGTCATGCCATAATTTGGGTCTAACGTATCAACTAAAAATTATAAAATTAAAGGTCAAAGGCTTGATATTTTGAAAAATTCTGAAATAATTTATACGACTTAGTTGATACCTAGCTATACCCAGCATATCTAACAATGAATGCGCAGTATTTTTATTTTTGAAAAAAATTCTAACAAGCAATTAAAAGTTAAAGTAAACGAATTAAATAACTCACCGTTTCCATTAACTACGATGCCTTCGTTGTTATCCGCCAACGACTGCGTCAACGACATTTGCGCAACCCTAATTTTGGAGCGTTTAGACTAAAACTTGTATAATTATAATAAGTATAGGCAAAATGTACAGATTGTAATTACGAACTTTTTTTCCGCAGTTAAAAATAACGCATGTTGCTATTGCCAAAACGGTCAATAAAATTAACTCGTGAAAATGTGTCCAACAAAAGAAGAGCTCAAAGCAATGATGAAACTCCATAACTACTGACTTGCGCACCTCGGATAAATAACGAAAGATCAGGAATATATCTTGTTTTCCAACGTAAAATTTGTCAGCTGTAAAACATTAATTAGGACAATTCATAAAATGAAAAATTTTACAGTTTATAATTACTGTATTAATACTCATAACTCGACGGGGCTGTTATAACGCATCATATTTACGGTTTTATTATGAAATTTATACAAATCGCAAAGTAGTTGTTTTAGGTATTTATAAGTTTCTGATATAACATGCTCGTGCAAGCCAAAACATAAAGCTACAGTTCATATAATGAACTTCATAATTTCAATTATACAAATTTTTACAAAATGCCAATTACGAAAAGTTATTGAATTAAAAAATGATTTATTAATTGACTTAAGGGGTTATGCCCAAAAGCCGGAAAACTTCGCAATTTCGCACTCAATTTTTTTTTGGAAAATAGTTACAATCGGAAAGCACGTCTACACGCCAATTTCACTCCAGCTAAAAAGTTTCGATACACTACAGCGACTCATATAATCATATTTAGAGGCTGAAATTTTAGAGCCAGAGGGTTTTTGGGGACAAAAAACGATTGGTCAAACGGCTTTTTGATAGACCTTTTTAGAACCCTGTATAGGACCAGGACCGGTCCTATTTCTAAAATTTTTGAAATCGAAATCATTTTTGATCAAAAATTCAAAAACAAGAAATGCGATTATGACATTTTTAATAGAAGAACTTTTAGAACTCCTATACAGAACCAGTTTACCAGTTTTGGTCCGATTCTTAAAAATTACGAAATACATTTTGGGACTCTGCACAGGGTCGCAGAAGATCCCTGAAAAAAATTAAGATTTTTTAAGATCAGCGACCCCGTAAACACTAGCGTTAAAATTTCTAGTTAGAACTACTTCATTTATAAAGGACTTTCTATAAATGTACAGAAATAAACAAAAATTAGGCTTATTCTTTTGTTTAGAAATTTTTTTTGTAAATCCCGATTTTGCTAAAATTACAACAGTCGATAGAGAATCAAATGGGAAACACAACGGCTAGAACCATTTTTTGTATATTTATTGAAGTATGCTCACATAACTCTTTTTATTTTTTTGCTGAGAAATTTTTTTGTAAGCACTCAATCTTGCTTAAATTTGACAAGATTATAGATAATTTTGTTAAAAATGAGACAGTCAATTGTTTAAGATCAATTTTAATTTAAAATTTAAAGATCTGGCCTTATTTTCATAAAGGGCTCTATATAAGGTACGGGTCTAAAACAGGATCATGGAAGAGTCTTATCAAAAAATAAATGTTTAGCAATTCTCGGCCTTGAAAACCTATATATAAATAATTTCGAGGTAATCTGATCTACATTTTTTGTAGAAATTTAAAAAAAACAAATTTTGGAGGAATTTTTTTTCTGTTATTACTTTAAAATTTAAATTTTTTAGATTCTGTGTTTTTCTATCCTGTAATCTCGGCGCTGAAGATGATTTTTTTATTTCCAACTATACCGATCAATGCTGTGACTTCACTCACGCGAATTAATGGTGAATCGTTTAAATAGCCTAATTACAAAACTGGTTCTGAGGCTTGGCATTTTAGCGGTTTTATTTAATTTTTCGTTGTGGTTCCAACAAATTAGCAATTTCTAAGTGCATTTAAGTGTTTGTTGATATCACTTTATCCTCCATAAAAATATAGTTTTACATTACACCATATTATACGTTTCTTTTCTTTCGAGTTGAAAGCTAGAAATGTAGAAAATTTTAAAAAATTAATCTGGATTGACAAATATATGCTTATAAAATCTAATCAAAATTAATTAGGTAACGTGCAAGGTTCTCCTTCTTTTTCGGCCAGCAATCCACTACTACATATACTCGTGTCAGGTGAGCCAAACTAAATTAGAAGAAAAATTAATAAACCTGTAAGATATTAAGCTGACAAAGGCAAAATAAACCTGTTGTTGTGGCACACCACAATGGCCATGATTCCCGAAACGTTTCATTTGTGTTAGGCATTGGAATCGCTGGAATGTATACTGCAGGAACTCGCCTTTATCCGGCGGAGTCGCCGCAGCATTGGCCGCAATATCCTTCACACCAGCTAAACACAAAAAAAAATTTAGAAAAAAATATTATGAATATTAATGAAAAGCAAACGTATTGAGAGGTCCGCATCACCAAAATCATCAAAATTGGATGTGTCTGCAATGCCATTGACATCAATGCGAATCGGAGCTGGCAATTCTCTAAAAAGCAATGAAAAATTAGCTCAGTAAACAACAATTGAAAATAGCTAGGCTAAAGATTTACCTAATGTGTTCCCAATCAACCCGCTTAAAATATGCGCATTGCTTTAACTCTTCAATACCCGAATTGTGTCCCAAACGTTTTTCCGCTTCACAACAAAATCGTTTAATTGTCTGAAATAAGACAAAAAAATAATTAAGCAGAAGCCCACAACTAAAGCATACCGATTTCGACTCACTGGAAATAGCAATTTCCGGTGGGAAGACAAGAGTCTGCGACCAATTCATGACTTTTCTGTAGGTCTCCTGCGGCGTTTCGGAACAGAATGGCGGATAGCCTATAAAATGAATGGAGTAAATTTATGGAATTTAAAAATTCAATCCAAAAAAACCTATTAACATTTCATACATAATCACGCCCAACGACCACCAATCACATGATTTTGTATAGCCGTTTGGCTGAAATACTTCTGGCGCAATATAATCCGGTGTGCCAACAGTCGAATATGCCTAAACTAATAGGATTGAATATAGAAGAAAAATATTAAAAGCCAAACAAACATAGGCTTTGCGATTTTTACGCCAAGTTTCTGCTTGTCGTTTCGACTCGAAAGCCTTCGGCCCGAAATCAGGTGGTAATTGACTGGGCCAGTTTCGGTACAGCTCTGTGCGGTGAATCTTTTTTAGTCCAGTGCATAGACCAAAATCCGAAAGTTTAATATGGCCCTAAAAATTTAGGTTAGCTGTTAAATTGAGTAATCGCTGATAAAATTGTGTATTTACCTTTGCGTCTAACAGCAAATTGTCCGGCTTGATATCACGATGAATGAAATTCAAATTGTGAATGGCTTGAACCGCTAAAGCCGATTCACTTATATAAAACAGAGTCTCCTCTTCTGTTAAGGTGTCGCGCTTGATTAGTAAATTCATCATGTCTCCTTTGACGAAAAAAATTGAATGAAAGAGAAAAGAGAAATAATGGAAATTACCTCCAGGCAAAAACTCCATAACCAAATAAAGGTTTACATTATCCTGGAACGAGAAGTACATTGTGACAACCCATTCGCAATCGGCCTCCGACAAAATGTCTCTTTCAGCCCGGACGTGAGCTGTCTGAAAATAGCAATAACATTGATTACAGAGTAAGGTCTAACATTGAAAATCAAGCGTTAAAATTGGCCGTAACATTCTTTTATGCAGTCATTATTGATCGTAAAAGTAACGCGCAAAAAATAAATAGATTGTCAGATATTCAAATTGGCAAGGAAAGTAAGTAAAACCAAATGCTTCATCAGCTAAACACAAAAATGGCACAGGAGTAATTTATTGTATAAAAACCTATCTGAAAAGTTTAATAAAAACAATTTGCCGCTTTCGTTTAGCTTAGGCCATCTACATGGATTTAGGAGCCCATAATTGATCCAGAGTTCAAAGATAGGATAATGGGTAACAAAAGAATATTTTGCGTCAATTTCTTTTCGACAAATAAAAAAAATATTACACGACATAATTTAAATAAAATACCTGTTCTTTCTCCAACATTTCAGATTTGCGCAAAATTTTAAGCGCATAAATATGCCCAGTATCAATTTTCTGCACTAATCGAATCTAAAAAAGTTTGCAAAGATAAACAATTTGCCATTTTAAATAAAAACAAGAGACGGCAAACCTCTCCAAACGCGCCGCGCCCAATAACCTTTAATGACTGAAAATCAGCGACAGACAATTTGGTGCGCCTTTGCCGTAAAAAGTCAGTCTCTTTAGCAGCGAGAATTTTCCTGCGCTCCTCTTTCTCCGCATCAGTGCTTTCTAAATTTCGTTAACACATGTACAACGAAATCAATTTAGTATGTGCCAAAAATGTCATTGACAAAATTCGAAAACGAACCCTCATTAGCCAATTGTTTTTCAAGTTTGTTAGAACGTTCATCACGCTCATTAAACTGGTTAACAGCCTGTGCATAATACGATTCAATAGCTAAACGCGTTCGATTCGCTTTGTCGCGCATATACTGGGAGACTTGGGCATTGTCCGATCCCCGGTTGTTCGACATTGCTATAATAAAACTAATGAAAAAAAACTTTTTCATCAAATTTCTGCCTTTTTTAACACAAATCATAGAATATTTTCTAGATTGCTCAAAATATTATAGTAAGCAACTTTTGAGCGCTCAACAGCTCGAGCTATATATTTGCCGGCAAAAAAATTTAATTTTGGCACGCCAAAATTAAGTTTACATAAAGACTTGAGTCATCTTAACTAAATTCAGTTATGTAGACTCATACGACCAAAAAAGCTAATTCGGTAAAAAAAACAAAAAAACCAAAACATATTCCTCAGAATGTTCGAAATATTCCGACTTCAATATAAAAATCTGTATGCATACAGATTGAAAAATACAGCTGTATGCTAAATTTAATAGATCACTCTTCACGTTTAAAAAATGTGCACTGAATGTGCAGTAATTGTTAAATGAGGGTGCAATAATTGTCAAATAAATGTGATTGTTTCATTTTAAACTTCCCGCACATGTCTATGTATTGAAGGGTTCCTTAACCAGTAAACCGGTTTACAAATTTAAATTTTTAAAGTAAACATAACTCAAAAAAAATTTTTTTGATTTATGTTTACAAGAAAAAAATTTTTTGGCACGAATTTTATTTTTTATAAATTTTGAATTTGCACCAAAAAACAATTTTTTGACATTTAAATTCAAAGTTTACAAATAATATAATTTTTATTAAGGTCCAAAAATTCGATTTTACCATATCGCTTTTACCGTAAGAAAGTTGGTCAATTCAAAAGTTACAAAATTGAATTCGCAAAACTAAATAAATGAGTGTTCTGCAGAATAAAATTCACTTTGCTAACCTCTTTCAGTATGCTGACTATGTCTTTTATATACAGAATCTTTTTAATTTAATTTATTTACGTGATGCATCATAACAAAAGTACAAGAAAATGCTAAATTGTAAAATAGAAAAATATTGTTGAACGTGGGTTATAAATGCATTCTGCAAAATGAGCTTTACTTTGCCAAAAACCTTTTTTTTCCTTTTTTTGTGAGCCAACCACAGAATATTTTGCAAGAAAAACAGCATCCCGTCCTGAAATGTCCCTTTTTTGGACTAAAGTCCTATCCTACAGCAACTTGGTCGTAATGTAAAATTGTGATTCTGGTTGTTTCAAAATAAAACACGATTGCTTTTAAGCATTACAAACTTTGAAAAATTCTTTGAAGAATTGATGAATAAGTCTTCTAAAAAACCTTTTTTTTCGAAGTAATAATTTTATCAAAAAATTAATTAACAAGAAAATCAGGTACCCGTACACTATAAAAGAAATTCATATTTTGCCAACGCTACTCACTGAGTAGCGTTGGACTAAAATAAATTTGTTTAAAAAACTTGCATTCGAGCTTATAGTATCCAAACAGAATTTTGACTGCTGAAAAGAAAGCTCCTGTTTTACATGTTGTCTAATTCTAATTTTTATTACATGATTTATAAATATCTTAAAATATGGATTTCTTTTCACATGTTTTAAAACTGCAAAGCTATTGCATAATTTTATGCTCATATTTCGTTAATCAAATTCAATTTCTAATCGCTGAGTTCAATATTTGCCACATCTGAGCATACCAAGAGACATGGTTTAATTCCAGGCAACTTATAATTAATTTTTCATTGTACAATCTTTTTATTGTTCATTTTCAGTTTCCACTCATTAAAAACGCCTTTAAATTAGGCCCCAAGTACACGTTTTGTCACACCAAAAATCAGCAGAAAAATATAAATTTGAAAAAAATTGCAAAACAAAAAATTAAAAATTTAAGCGTAAATTTATACGAGCTTCCACTGTTTTGTTTAATTTTTATTTTATTCATTTATTTACGTCTATTTTTTGTATCAAGTAATTGATTTTTTTTAATACTTGACTGTTCTTGAGCAGATCTAGAGTAAGGCGTTTCCTCCCAAATTTGTAGAGATGTCATTGAAGAGAGGGTTGAAGTTTTGATGGTTATTAATTTAGGCTTGTTTTGCAACAACTTTATTATAAGTTAACGCCAAAACCAGAATTATTTATACAGTATATTTCGAAAGATAGGATGAGGGATGTAATTTTTAAGGATCACTTTTTCCCGGGTAAGAAGATTAAAAAAAATACGTTTTTTGTGACTTGTTTTGTCTGTTTTTTGTTTTACAAATACAAAATTATACCTGAAAAACTAGTAGTTTTTCTGGTGCACTAGGTTTGGTATACACTAGATGATTTAATGGTTTTTAAAGGTAAACGAATATTCCAATTTTTTATTTTAAAAATATGTTTGCAAAAATCAGCCATACTTTTTCTTATAAAAATCTGCTTTTCAATTATTGTTTTCTACTAAGATTCCCATTAAATAATTTAAGATTTTTTTCCCTATCATAAAGTTTGTATTTTCTTTTTTTTGTTGAGGTTTTCTATCAAACTTTTTCCCGCCAATTTTCACCATTAAACGCTTCGTTTTCTTATTTTTTTTCATTCAAAAACTGCGAAAGAGTTGAGGAGTACGCCATTAATGCCAAAAAAAATGAAAGACGAATCGCCTTTGAATGGTTTACCCATGTGTGTTATTCACATAAGATCTATTTTTCATTTCAGAGTGTTTTATCTTGAGGATGTTTTGGTAACTAAAGGGAAGGACGGCAAAAGCAAACGTTGTGCTTTTTTCCCTTCTATTATTTTTACTGTGATATTATATTCCCTTTCCTATTGCTAAGGAGTAGAAAAAGTTCAAAGGATTGGTAATGTGCCGTTTTCCTTCCAAATAAAAATACATGGATTTTATAACAAAGATTTGACTTCTGTGTCATCGTTTTTGCTTTTATATTTCTCTTTTTTTGTTTTAACCTTTGAAAAAGGAGCAGAGTAAGAGCAGAGTTATAGCCATATTTTTGTATTTATAGATTGAGTTTAAGCAAATTTTTCATAATTCTGTGATTCCGATTGTTATGTAATTTTTCCAACTGTTTATCCACAGAATATTTTGGTAGTTTAGTAATGAATTAAAATACGTTGCAAAGGAGTAATTTTTGTTAATAAGTTTTGCCTAATTTTATGATTTTGGTAATAATTTATTTACTCATTTTGCAGGGTGTTTAGCTCAAATAAATATGTCCGTCATGAGCGATGTTGTACAGCTTTTAGTCAGGGGACATTTCTTCTTCACATCATTGAAAGCATTTGTCGTTTGATGGCCGGGGTGTCGGCATGACAAAAGGTTCATCACCAAAAGCCATTAAAGCAAGAAAGAAAGTCCCGTGTTCTCCTTTTCATTATTTTGTTGTATTATCACTGCCAGTGACTTCGTTTTATAACCATTTTTAACAATGAGACTTTTGCCAATATGCCTAATTGTTTACTATTAAAGAGATGAAAAGTTAAGCGTTAAGACTATATGTATATTTAGGAGAAGCTCATTAGAATGTCTCACAACAGCGAAATAATAAATCTATAATATTTTTTATAAAACGTAATTTTCAAACCACTATGGAAGTTTTGTTTATCTATTTATCACTTGTAGTGTTCTCAGTTGTCACCACACTTTTCGACACCAAGTACCCTGCACATTGTCTTCGATTTCGTCTATCACCTTTCCGGCTTTAAAGAATGGTCATAAAATTTGCTATTTATTTGTGAATTTTGTGTTCTACTGCAGTTTTGCTCGTTATTCCTGCTCTTTGGCGAACAACAACAAGTTGCTAGCGACATTCGAAGAGCGTCCTTTTATTTTGTCAATTGACATGTAATGTAACAACACAACCGAAAAATTTGAAGAAAATACGTTGAGTGTGTTTTGTGACTATTTTCGTCGATTTGTTCGTTGTCTTTCTAGAAAAAAGTGTTTTCTCAAGTGTCATTTTTTTCTACGCTTCTGTCCGTTTTCCATTTTATTTGTTGTAGAGAACAGCGCCTCATCTCAACTCATTATAGTCAACAACAAAAATTGCTGCCTTGAACAACAAAATGGTGTGCAATTTGAAAATAGTTGTTTGAGTAAAAAGCGTCGTTTTCTTCACACACAGCGTCTTTTTTTGCTCTTATAAGTTTTTTTTTCAATGCCTTTATTTTTAACAGCAGTAGTGCATGCGCATTGAACGATATGTTTTTCCTTTCAATTTTCGTTTTTTCCTATAAACAAGCCAATTTTCGCCTTTGCAATGCAGTGCAGAAAGGAAAACATTGAGCTGTTATGGGTTTTGCCTTCATTGTCATTTTTTTCCACTGCAATAGCAATTGAATAAAAAGAGAGAAACGCTCTCTAAATTTTCCTCATTGACTTGCTTTCTATTTTCTCGGTGCTCTGTCCTCTCTTTATATCTCTACTCAAATAATGTCACACAAATAAGAGGAGCATTAAACCAACGCCATCATCATCAGCACTACCAACAACAGCGGCGGCAACATCAACTGCAATAGTATTAGAAAATGGTTGTAGTGCATTTTTGGTTGAGCCATTCGTTTTCATTGCATCCCCCACTACGGCTTGTTCTCTTCTTCTATACGCCTTAAAATAATAAACACAGTGGAAAGCAGTTGTGTTGAAATAGTAGTGGTAGTTGTGAAAGTTGCCTTGCTCACAACACAACACTTTTTTTGCTCCAGTAATAATAACAGTAGTAGTTGAAAATGGCGGCGTTGTCAGTGTTAGTTACCATTCTGCACTGTGACGGGTTTAAAGCCGAATTTTCTCTAATTTTTTTGTGGATTGTAGTCCTCCACGACGATAGGAATCGATTCGTTGCAGTCCCGAGCCGGGTTTCGTCTGTTCTAAAATCGGGTAAATTAATCCGAATTCCCCACAATATTTCCCTAATTTTTTTTCTCTCTTCGACTTTTTTTTATTTATTTATTTATTTTGAAGGGAAATGTCTCCTTTTTTCCTTTTCGTCCTTTTCTTTGTTGTTCTTCTTCTGATTGTTTTGGTGATATAAATTTTGGCGGGAGCTTTGACCGTAGATTGCTGTTAAAATTCTGCGTTGCTTTTCTTTATAAGACTTTGAATTTGTAGAGCGGCTAGTTTTTGTCGGCAAGGTTTAACTTTTGGAAATTTTAGTATTGAAACCCCGCAATGATGAAGAAGTTAGAACTTACACCGTCAAGAAACTTGAATTATCGACAAGGCCAAGTACATATGGGCGATCGTTACGTCAGCCTAAGAAGCGAAAAACAATTTGAGCTTGCCAATCACATTTTAACATCTGTAAGTTTTCTGTCTGTCACAATGCTTGAGTAAAATTACCCTTTCATATTTTATAGGAAAATACAGTACCCTTAGAAGAAAGTCCAGCATCGCGGCAAGAGCGCGAAACCAAGCTTCGCACTTTGCGAATCGCCGAAAGCAACGCCGACGTTCAAGAAGATAAAGTGTGTGCTTTTAGAAAAGGTTTTTCTGCAGCAAAACATTTGCGTCTTTAACCCTTTCATTAAACCACAACTTTAGGATTTGCACCAAAAGCAGCGTTGGGCCACAGTCAGAATGTGCTGTATTCATGTATGAAACCATCGGGAAGTGTAAAACGTTCGAGGCGTTACATAGCCAAAAGCCCAGAGCGGATCTTAGATGCTCCAGGAATCTTGGATGATTTTTGTAAGTCAAAGAAAGTTGGGGGAAAGGACTTTTGTGTTGTAGTAGCGATTTAGATTCTTCACTAACGGACTGGAGCTCGTCGAATGTTGTTGCAGTGGGCCTAGGCCAAACAATTTATGTTTGGGATGCAGACAAAGGCGACGCAGATGTGTTAACAGAAATTGAGTCAGACTCGCATCCCACCCTCACCAAATGGTCTCAGGAGGGCCGTTTTTTGGCAATTGGCCTAAGCGATGGAAGTCTTAAGGTAAGGCTTTAGTCTAGGCTAGCAATGAGCAGAATGAATGGAGTTAGTTTAGATTTTTGATGTGAACCGAGGACAATGCGTTCGCACTTTAAATGCGCAAATGAATGGAATAGGCTGTGGTTGTTGGCGAAAACAAGGTATCCTCTCGTACGGCTCGTACTCTGGTCGGATATACCATCACGACGTTCGAATTCAACAATCACTTGTTGGGTACCGTTTTAGATTGACATGTTTTGTAATTCTGTTTACTTTTATAATTTTAAGTGTGTTCGAAAACCACTCACAAAAGGTGTGCGGTTTGAAGTGGAGCGAAGACGAAAGGTACATGACGAGCGGAGGCGCCGACAGCCTAGTAAATGTTTGGGAACAGACGCAGATAACGGCTGATGAACCGGTAAGCTTTTTTTAATTACTGTTAATTTGTAAACACGAAAGTCAATTTTTTTAGACTGCTTTATGGACTTTTACAGATCACAGGGCGACCGTCAAAGCCATTGAGTATGTTCCGTTTCTCGGCCTTGGCGGCTCCAATATGGTGGCGACAGGCGGTGGTACAAACGACCACACTGTTAGAATATGGAATCTGGCGACTGGATTGTTACATTCTACTCATGATACCTACAGTCAAGTGAGGTTTTTTTATGTTCTGACCAAAATGTTTTTGTATTTTCCATGAAATGGTTTTAGGTTAGCGGTATTCTTTTTAATAAAATCTACAAAGAGATGATAACAGGTCACGGCAACCCCAATCCGGGCGTTCGGTTGTGGAACTATCATGTCAGCGGTGCGGATAAGCAGCCAAGCTTTGAGCACATTGCAGACATGAAGGGATACGGCGGACGCGTCCTCGGCTTGTGTCAAAACCCCGACGGCTCATTTGTGATGTCGTTAGGCGCCGACGAGACGATGCGCATCTGGAATTGTTGGAAAGTGGACGAGTCGTTGAAAGACACCATGTCTGGTGCTCCCACATCTTCGGTGACCTTACAAAACCGCAAAAAATTAGGCAGTTTAATGAATTCCCAAAATATTCGGTAAAGTCAGTGAATATGCCACTGACACTAGGCCCTCTTTTATTTTGATGAATTATTTAGGCGTTCAGTTTCAATTAGGAAAAGATTAATTTAGTAAATTTTCGTTTATTCTCCCTCTCCTCTTTCTCTTTTTATAAAAGGGAGAATTGCCCAACCCTTCCTTCTCTTTACATGTAAGTTTTAATTATGAATAGATTATTGTTTTTTGGATATTTTTTTGTTTTTTCAGTTTGCCTATAAAAATTTATCTCTCCTTTAAAGGTTCTTCTACTCTTTAATCTCCTTGCGGGTATACACATTCTATTGTTTTTTTTGTAATTTATTTACTTGTCAAATCGCCTCATTCTAAATTGTTTTTTCTTCTTTTCCTTTTTCCCTTTTTCCCTTTTACTAATTTTATTGTTTGTTTTATTTTTTTGTTTATTCTTTTTTTTTTGCTGTTGATCGAATTGATGGAAATAAAAGATTGGAATTTTTTGTGGAAGAAGTTGTATAATTGAATTAGCGGTTGACTCTACCGTTGTTATATATTTTTTGTTCATTTGAACTTCATTATTTAGAATATATTTTAAAGATTTTGTTAGATGGTTAATGTTGTTTTGGTTTACAGGTGTTTAAGTATTATATATTCCAGTGTGAGCTTGCTGTTACGTTGTAAAGCTAAGGTTAGATTTCGGTTTTTTGTTGTTTTCATTATTAATTCTAATTTTGTTTTAGCTTAACTATCCAAACTAACTTAATAATGGCCAAGCCTAAGGGAGTCACTAAGAAGACCAAGGACCCAAATGCGCCGAAGCGTGCGATATCCGCATTTTTCTTGTGGATGCAGGAGAACCGTGAACGCCTGAAAAAGCCCGGCATGAGCGTCGCTGACGTTGCAAAGGCTGCCGGTATCGAGTGGGGCAAAATCATCGACAAAACCGTCTGGGAGAAAAAAGCCGAAGAGGACAAGATACGCTACAAGCGCGACTTGGACGCCTACAATTCCAGAAAGTAAATAACAATTGGCTGAAAGGAATACTTCGACTCTTTTCTGGAGGATTCCTGACAATCAAGAATTTGTTCAATTCTATCAAATTTGTACGTTGATTTCGAGTCATTTTCTCACATTTCTTTTTTTATTGGCATGCTTTTGACTATTGAATTCATGACTGCTCTTTTGATAATTGATTATATTTTTTTCATTTTGGAATAAGGTGTATGATTATTATTTGAAATTTTGTTGCATGGCTCATTATTGAACAATGTTTTGAATTTTTTTTGCGATACGTCATACACTTTAAAAATGTAAATGCTTCGTTTAACTCCTCGTTTTTTTTCGGTATCCACTGAACTATGTTTATTTTCTGTCATATTGTTCATTAAAAAATATTCGTCGTTACCGGCGACCTTGTAATTTTCTTTTTTTTTCTATTATTTTGATATTACGCAGTAAATAAACGATTTTTTTTTTGAAAAGAAAGTTTCACTTTTTTTTATGAAATACTCTGGGAACACATTATGAATAGGCATTCAGTGTTATCTAATCGTCGATTATTTAGTGCGTGAGTCTTTTTTATCCAAGTCTATCCGAATTTCTCTTTTGGATTTTGTCATAAAAAAAAATCACCTCAAATAGCTGTAATCGGTTGGCATTTTTGTTAGACTTGGATCTAAATTTAATCATGTCATCTCCAATATTCCCGTTGCATCATTACATCTTGAATTTTTTTAGTCGAAGAGGAATCGGGCTTTATGTATTTTCGTTTTTTAAAACAATGGTATTCATTAATAAAGTGTAACTTATGTTTGCTTGTATTTGGATTTCAATTTTCCAAAAGAGTAAATGGTATGAATTAAGGGATGTTATATTAGTTTAAGAGCGTATTGGTGAAGTAAAGATTCAAAAGCGCGTAAAATGTAACGGAACTTTGTTGATGTAAAGAGTCTAAATAGTTTCCGTATATAAGTTTTCCATTCAGGGCTCTTCAGAAAACTTGTTTTTTTTTTATACTTTTAGCAGGAATTTACGTGTTCGTTCAGAAAAAAATTATCCAAAAAAATTTAAAATAGAATTTTGAAATTTTTGAATTTTATCTCTTGTTTAAATTATGTGCGAATATTGTTAGATTTTTTAAGGGTTTATATATAAACAAATATTGCAATGTTACAACAATATTGCAAATGTTTTCAAAATATTGTAGACTACTTTCATTTGTTTTTGTAATTAAGTGGCAGTGCGTTTACCCTAACTACAAACGGTATGGGTTTAAACCTACATTCCTGCCATTTTTTTTATGCAGCCTCATTTGTTGCCGGAACTTAGAAATAAGATAATGTGATTGCTTTATTAGCTTTGCAAGACAGGTCTTGTTTTTTGGTTTTTTTATTTTCAATAATTACCCAATGATTTTCAATTGTAGCTATTAGACCTTATTTCTTGCTGATCGGCGTTTTGAGCTTTTCAATAGAGATGTGTTATCTTTTTATTATGGAATTAAGATGGAAAAAAACATATCAAGTTTATTTACAAGTTCGAAATAGATTTAATTAAATGCCACAAAATATGTAATATATCACAAAGTAGGTAACGGAAAATAAATTGCTTATTTGTAACTAAAAATAAGTCTTTAAGAAAATGCTAAGATTATTTATTGTTTGTATGTGGTGAGAACCTTTGATGATATGTTGTTCTGTGGTCTTACATTTAGTTGTAATGGGAAATGAATTACAACCATATTTGACATGAAAACAAGCGGTTGATTGAGATTTTAAGCTCCCATGTTTTGATTGTTTTTACATTTTTGGCATCTTTTTTTTTTGATTATCTCAACTGATATAGGATAAATATTTGCACAACTTATAGTTTGATCTTTTGTATGTGAGGGATTAAAAAAGGAATAAAATAAATTTTGGAGAAGTTTTTAAGTTCATGCTACCAAAGCTTTTTGAAATCAATTTTGTTTCGAGGCGCTTTTTAAATAAGAGCCGGATGGGCTCCGACCGATGAAGAAGGTTGTTCAATTGACGATGGGTCGTCGACCTGGAAGAAGACTGGATTGGATTGGTGGACCAAAGGTGGGCTTTGTTGAATGTTTTGTTGGGACGGGGTGTCGTTAATCTCGCCCTGCGCGGCACTGGTGGCGGCGTTCGAAGACGGAGCAAAGGCTGGCTGGAAATCGTCATCGTTGGAAACGATTTTGCGTGACGTGTCTTCGCGCTCACCGTTGTTGTTGTTATTGTTATTGTTGTCATTGTTATTGTTCAATGGGAATTTAACGGCTGGGAAATCCACCTAAACAAAAATTGTTTTTATTATTGATACATTGAGTGAATATAGTATAATTGTTATTTCCCAATTAAAGAGAATGTTTCTGATAGTACTTTTACGGATGTCTATTTAGAAATGCATTTATTTACTTACATTTGATGTCATGTACATGTGTACTACATGTGTTTTATTATTTAGAATTACTCACAATTTGCGCACACACATTAATTGGGAATACGGTTGGTTTGTCCAATTTTCAAAACAAAAAGTATTACATCAAATTTTTTTAAAACGATAAGAAACCTACAATAAATCCCCATCTATAGACACGAGGAGAAAAAGAGGAAAACTTTGCACGTTTTTTGAGCGAGAATGGGAGAGGGGAAATTGGGCGGAAATTGGAAAGGAGGCCTGGTGAATGAAGGGATTTGGGGAGAAGGCGATAACGACTAACGCTCATCAATAACTCATAATAAACACCTAATTAAATTAAGTGAAACGAAGTTTTGCTGTTTTCTACACCATTTTTTAGGTGTGAACATTCGTAAAAAAGTCAAAGATACCCTATTTATGTACTCGCTTAGCGCCTGACGCTGAGTTGTTTTTTCTCGCTTTGAATTTTTTGTCTTTTTGAATTTTTTTTTGATTCTATGCATATATGTATGCATATGTATGAAATGACGCGTATATGGGGGGAAGTGAATAAGTTCCATGTTTTGTAATAGCTTTTTTGGTGCGCAAATGCTTGCGTGTCTGTGATTTATGCATTATTTTTTTTAGCAAATTTGGCTTGGTTAGGACATTATATTACAAAGATTCATTTTTTTTTGCCTAAACTTACGGTAAGATCGTCATCTTTTAAGTTATCGTTTTGCAGTTTCGGTTTATAAATTGTCTTATCTAATTCCTGCTGGTTGGCTAACGCATTCAAGTTATTTATAAAATTTGCAGCAATTTCATGTAGATCAGTCTTTAAATCGTTGATTGACCAGTGATTAATCAATTTTTGTTATTGCTGGTCTTTGTCATTTTTGTTATTAATGGTATTTTCCGGCAGGTCTTGCACTGACTTGATAAATGTTGAAATTAAAACCCGCTAAATAAAGATTGTGCAAGAGCGTTGCATTTTATAAAATAATGTGAAGCAGCCGTGTAAATCTAACGCATTGTCTTATTTTAACTTTTTGTTTGAAGGGGAGGAGGCTGAATTAGCTTACCCATAAGTGCATAATAATTATAATTGTGCCAATATGCATTATTGAACTTCTCAAAGTATCCCCACTACTCTCTCTAAATAAAATTTGTCTGAGTTTGTGAACGTGCATAATTATCCCTCACCGGAGTGTCCAAAGGCACAAACATTGGGACGTCGGGCAATATCTGGGTCTTGACGTGCATCGGCTGCACCTGGATGGATGCCCAGCGGTCGCGACTGCCGTCCACCAAATCGTCGTTGTT
The DNA here is from genome assembly GCA_035044305.1 of Drosophila nigritarsus. Taxonomy (NCBI): domain Eukaryota; kingdom Metazoa; phylum Arthropoda; class Insecta; order Diptera; family Drosophilidae; genus Drosophila; species Drosophila nigritarsus. Next base: position 164,476 of record JAWNMF010000647.1, read on the forward strand.
GGCCGCGCTTGAAGAAGATGCGGTGTTTGCTGAAGACGGTAGTTGGGCAGCCATCAGCGGTGGGCGCTCAATGCTTTTGCTGATGATCGGCTCTTGTACGGAGTTGTCGGCGTTGCGCAATTGGTTAGACGCTTCGGCAGCAGCGGCCATCATTTTTTGGAAGTTGCGAAACGACTCCATGCCGTCTTCGCCGCTGTTTTTGGGTCCGACTACCGGGCCTTGGGGCAGGCTTGGCTCCGACTGTTGTTGTGGCTATAATTTGGATTGCTGTGATTTTTTGGCCTATTTACAAAAAAAAAGTGTTGTAAATTATAAAAGAAAGAAAAATTGAGAGACGCAATTTTTGAGCAGAAGCTTTTGGGGCAAAAAACATGAGCAAATTTCGACAAAAAATGTTGGAAAAATTGGGCTCTATGACAAAGTGATGCTCGACAAAGAAAAACTCGTACAAAATGACGCGGATTCCAAAAATTATAATTTATATAACGGAAAATTTTTATATAATTTTTTGGCATGTATACAGTAGACATTTAAAATGTACCGTATTATGTTGAAAAATTATTGGATAATTGGTTTATATAATTTTTGTTTTTAAATTTGCGTCTTTTAATTTGTGCGTTTTAATGTCCGGCGCCTTTTTATGCGGACGTCTCAAAATTGGATTGTTTTCACAAACAAATGTTTTGCTTCAAAAATTTTAAATTCATAAAAGAAAAAAAAATTGGTGTGCAATAAAGGTGAGCTTAAAGTAAGATTTTCTTGATGTTATATTTGAAGGTTTGCCTTCCAAATTGTTAATGGCAGATATTCCGCGCAAGAAATACCCGTGATGTGTGAAAAATGTGCTGTTTTGTGCTGGCGGTGCAAAATGCAAATATATGGTATTTATGCGCGAAGAATTGCTTGTTTGATTACTAGCTCCATGCAATTAGAGAAATTAGAAAGTTTTAGCCGAAGCAGAAAATGTAAAGTTTTTAGTAAATGCCATGGATTATCGATTAGGAATATTGTCAAATTGTTTAGTAGTAGAAACGCAAATGAAATAACAGTATAACTAGAGGTGCAATAGAAGACTCATTAACCCTCAAATTTTTCAGGTTAGCCTTCAAAAATCAGAAGGTTAACTCAATGGTTTTGCTTATGACGGCGTGATTTTTACTACGTTAAGCCAATTGGCTGTATAATTAAGGATTAATGAAAGTATTTAAAATACATTGAAAAAGACTAAAAGAATAGGTAAAATAAAAGACGAAATAACAACTTTTTTTGCCGTAAACCCAGTTAGATTTGTTACAGGAATTGTTTGTTTTTCAAAATTCATTTTTAAATATTTTTTGACAGAATGCTAACACTTATATTTGTAGAGTATTAAACGTTTGTATGAAAAGGGTCTTACGCGTTAATCTGTTTTCTAGGCATTAAAAATTTAGAAGCTCACTGACTGAAGCTAGTCAGCTTCGACATTTGCATTACATTATAGCATGCAATCCCTCCAGCATTAATTATTATCCTGATTATTTGTGTTAGTTTTGTTTCGGTGCAAATCAAGCCATATAAAATAAACAAAATGTAATTATTAGAAAAAAATATTTCCAACAATAAGTAAGCAAAGAAAATATGTACAAAAGCAGAAATCCCAGTCGGATTCCAGTCGAATTATGTTGGGCCAATGTTGAAATAAATTGTGCAAAAAATTATTTTTGTACAATAAAATCTGATCTTTGATAATTGTGAATGACGATCATTTGAGAGAATTCTTTACCTGATGCGTCCATCCAACATTGTTGTCAACAACACCGTTTGATTTTGGCGCGTTAGCTTGATGTTGTTCTTGCTCTTGTTGAGACGGTGTTGGCGTAGAAGTTAGTGGGTCAACTTGGAAGCGGTCCTTAGGTGGGAGAAAATTCTAAAAGATATTTTAATTGAGGAATTAATTTTTGTTGAAGTCAAATTTCACGTTTAATAAATGAAGAAGCACACAGCAAATGCTAATTCCCACTCAAAAAAGTCGTAAACAAAATAAAAAAGCCGGAATACCGAATTTACGCAAAACAAGAAGTTAAGGTTAAAAAAGCAAAAAAAATGTTAAAGTTTTTTAAAAATAATTAGTAATGTGAATAATTTAAAAAAACAGTTAATCCATTTTAAACTAACAACAAGCGCGTATTACAACCAAAGTTTGGTGCAAATAATTCTCAGCAAATTTTTTGTCATTAGACTGTGCGAAATACAAAATTACTGTAGAATTTGAAAATTTTTACACATATCACATTTTCCAACCTTGATCGTTAGAAGATCAACTTTGTCTTGCTCAGATTGTTGACTTTGTTGTTGTTCAAGGGGCTTTTGTTGTTGTGCTGGTGGAAAATAAATGACTGGGGGGGAGCCGGAAACCATGGCATTTGCTGCTGTTGCTGCTGTTGCTGCTGTTGTTGCTGTTGATTGACCAATGAAGGCTTGTTTAGATTGAGCTTTTCTTCTCCGCCAAAGTACGGTGCCGGCTGTTGTGGCAACTGATGTTGTTGTTGCTGTTGTTGAGGAAGTGATTGTTGTTGTAAGCCTAATTGCATAGATGGCAAAATTTGTGCTTTAATCAAAGGAACAAAGTGTTGTTGTTGTTGTTGTTGTTGTTGTTGTTGCTGCTGCTGTTGCAATTGATTTTCATTCGAAGACCACCACTGTGGGGCAGCTGCAGGTGGTTTAGGCAAAATTAGCGGTTGTTGTCCAGCTGGTAATTGGACTGATGGCATGTGGTCAGGAGGTGCGTTTGGGAATTGCACTGGATGCATTCCTTGGATAAGTGGAATCGAAGAGATTTGTTGTTGCTGTTGTTGTTTGTTTTGCGGAGGAAAAAACATTTGTTGTGAAAGGGTCGGCGGCATAACTGGACTCTACAAGAGTTTACGTAGAACTCAAAATGAAAAAAGGCCACCAGTATAATTTTTGGATTTACAAAGCACAAAACGATAATCGAACATAGAATAATAAATAAAACCAAAGCAAAATGGCCACTAAACAGAAGCCGAAAAGCTTAAGCCTAAAGCTATGTTAGTGTTTGTTGAAGATGTTTGTTATATGATGAGTTCACCACCACAATTTATATATTTACGTGTTCACTATCAAACAATGTCGAATATTTGCGTTTTTGCAAAATTTTAGGAGAAAAAATAAAATTTGAATGAAAAGTCTTATGTGAGTACGAATCGGCAAAGACTAGTTGAATGATAATTACAAGCAAAAATAAAATATTACTATTGGCTGAGCAAAGTTCATGCGGCTGGCAATGATGTCCTGAAGCATTTGCCCAAAATTACGTCCATACATCTCGCCCATCACTTCTTGGTTGGGTTGTTGAGGCAAAAACTGAGTAGGCAATTCCATGGATGGTTGGCGGGAAAACTTGCCAAAATTGATTGGCTCACCCTGGCTGTGGGAAACTTGTTGTTGATGGAAGTTGAAGTCTCTTGGCGGGAGTTGGGCCGGAGATGGAAACATATTGTGTGGTTGCAAGAACACATGAGGCACTGATTGCTGACCCTGCTGCAATTGAGGCTGTTGTGGGTGCTGCGGGAAATCTTCAACACCATCATCGACAATCGAGTTGCCGTTAATGTGCGCGTTGCCAGGCCATTGCTCAAAAGCGCGTGGCAGAACTTGTGGTGACGCCGACATCGGCAATGGGAAACGCGGTGGCTGTTGTTGTTGTTGGTTCATTGAACGAAAAAAACCTTCAGGGTGGAAGGGGTTGTTGACGCGCGACCATTGCATTCTATAATTTGCAGAAATCAATAAATTGAACATGAAAATGAACAGAAGTTAAAACACGGTCTATTGGATTAGGTGTCTAGCATTTTATTGAACTGAATCTTGGAGAATAGTGGTATAAAAAAGTTAAGAAAAATGAACATACGGTCCGAAGTCTCCTCCAAAGTCAAGCGGCAACTCTTCATTGTTGTTCAGTGAATGAAAATTGGAACCACTGCGCGCTCGGTTTTGCTCAGCGATTCTTTGGTTTTCAAGAAAAGAAGGCTGATGGATTTCGCCAAAACCGTCCAAGAACGCGTTCGACTGAAATTTGAGAATGCATTTATTATCGATGAAAATGGACTTATAATGTTCAAAAATTCATTTAGATTTCTTAATTCAGCAGCTCAGATTATCCAATTTAAAAAGACTTACTTTAACATTGAGAGCCGATGGCTCTTCAGCGCCTCCTAATGGCTGATGCGGTGGGAAACGAGAGAACAAGCTCGGCAAAACTTGGTGCATAAACGAGGAAGCACTTGGGCTGGTGAGGCCGTTGGTTTTCTGGGATGGGCCGGACGACTCTTCAACTTGTGGTTCCACCTATACAAATTTAGTTAAGATAAATGGCAAAATGTTTAGTTATAATTTTAAATGAGCTAAGGGCTAAATATAAAGGTGTGCGCTTAAATCGTTAGTCAATAAAAGTTCACAAAATATTAAGACATGAGTGTAAAACTTTAAAATTACCTAATTATTATTACCTTTGTTTCCCTAAAAATGAAAACATAAACAAGGGGATTAATTAAACCGTATTGAATCGTACACCAAATAATAATTAATTAAAAATAATTAAAATTTTAAACCCAAAAACACCAAACAGATATTTCAAAAGTTTGCCGAAAGAAAATACTTTTTTATGATAGCCGAAATTATGTAGCTAAAAGGGTAAGCATGAAATAAGCAAAAACCAAATAGCACAAGCCGAAGCCAAAGGTTAATCCTAAGTTTCAGCTTAAGTTTCAGATTAAGCCCAAGCCTCAAATTGAACCTAAAGCCAAAGCCAAAACCTAAGCTTAAGATTAAGCATAAGCCTAGGCTTAAGCTTAACACTAAGTTTAAGACTAAGGTTAAGGTAAAACCTAAAGTTAGGCTTAAGCCTAAGCCTTACATTTTCTGATTGTTTTGCGCTGAAAGGTAAACAAGAAAACCCAATCAAAAAAAATTTTCGAAAAAATGAAATATTGCCATTTTGCTTACCTCAATAACGGAGACTTGCATAGTGCCATCAAAGCCCATATCTTCAACTTGTTGTTTTATGCGTTGTAAAATAGTGCGCAAAAATTGAAGACGCGTGTCGCGAACCATCTCGGCGGTGTCTTGCGGCGATTGCACCTCGACGGAAGAAGACCGCGAAGATGAAAAAGTGCTGGACAGAGGGCGTGGTTGGTGGCGCGGATCCGAAGTATCAATTACTTTCGTAAGAATCGGCGCTCCTGTCGTGGTTGTGGGTGCGGTCTGAACTCGGGGCTGTGCAAAAAGGTTGTTCGCCTCGTTAAGTTCTTTTCTAAAAGAATGGAAAGTTGGTAAGCAAATTTGAAAGCAGATGGTTGAAGCCTAAAATTTACATTCGCCCAAGAGCAAAGACTGGATTCTCACGGCGGTAGTAGTCGTAGTCACTGTAACCAAGTCGGTGCTTCAGTTCGGCCCTGAAAGAATGATTATTAATGATTATTAATTAGATAAGGCAAGCTTTTGTCAATTTACAGGTAAGGCAAGGTGAAGACATACCATCTAAGTCTGAAGAAGTTCTCATCGCGTTGTCGGTTATAAGCAATCTCGGAAAGGGTCAAAGCAAAGACGGTCATCAAAAAGACGGCAAACATAACCATTAAAATGCCTTTGTAGCCGCGTGACTTACGCATTACAATGGGCATTAACGGCTGGGGGATTTCCGGTCCCATGGGTAGAGGTACTTGCGCGGTCGTGGTCGACGAATAGCCCGGTGGAGGCGAGCCTAAAAAAATGTCAAAGAATATTGTTGTCATGAAGTAGAAATAGATTCAAGAATTTTAAAATAATTACCGGCTTTCTCTGACTTTTCCAAAATCGGGTCGTCCTTGACCGGAGTCTTTTGGTCTAACCCTACTGTAAATACCTTCATTCTTGGTGAAAAAGTTTTCTGAAATTTAGGATACATTATAGATGCATTGATAAATGGATTATGATTGGTAATCGAAAATTTTTTGTTCGTTGGCGAACAATTGATTTCGTTAAAAATTGCCTAATGCATAACCAACTCATGGTTACTGCATTTAGCATAAAATGAAAACATTTGCGAAATTTTGGTTAAACTGTATAGAATCTACTGTTAGGTGAAGTTTGGGAAATCTTGCGGGATCTTGAGAGTTTGGCCCAAACTACATAGCTGTCCAGATGCACTAAAGCTTCTAGTTCTAAGGTAAAATTTTAGGTTTAGGCTTTTAGTACATAAGTGAATTTAGAGGTCTGCAATGAGATACACAACTAAACGATGGTCCGCACCTTTACAAAAAATTGGACGGGTTAAACAGAACAAAACAATGCAAAAATCATTTCAAAAGCAAGTTGACACGGGTTATTAAAATAGTCCCAAAAATTTACGAATAACGAATAATCTATTGTAACCAGCATATAATCAAGGCTTCTATTTGGGTCCACTTGATTCAGAAAAGAGTCTAAGCAAAGCTTGATCTAAAGAGACAATAAATCTGTCTTCTTAATTCCGAAATTATTGTCAAATTAATTGACAAATGATTGTAGAAGCCTAAATAGCAAACAAAGAACCTGCTCCGGGAACTAAAGTCAGACACAAATGAAGCACTGTATATAAGGTAATCAACAAAAAAGCGCTGAAAATAATTATTATTGTAGGTGGGATAAAAGTAAACTAATCGTCAATCATAAATTCGTAAACAAAGGAGCCTTAACAACCCAAAATCAGAAAAACATTTTTTTTTGCTATTATCAGAAATCACTCCGTCAGAAATAAGTAGCATGATTTCAAAGCCTTTTAAAAAAATTCGTCTGTTGTATGATAAATAAAAAGAAATTTGACAAAAATGAGAGAAAGAGAAAAGAAATTTATTTTTTTTCAAGGTTTTTGAAAAGTTACAGCACCCATATTGATTTTTGACAAATATAGCATTTCACAAACAAATGCAAACATTGGTTTTACTCTCCCAGTAATTGTTTCATTTATTGTATTTTTTGGGTACTACCGGTAAAGGTAACGCGCCTCTTGTATCATTTATTTTGTTGCTGACACATTTGGTGATGTCTGTGTGTATGTGTGCGCGTGGTGTGAAATGAGCAAACAATTCACTTTTCTTTGATATGAGAGATGACTGGGGAGCATACAAAAGTGTTGGAGAGGAGTTTATCAACTGAAGGAGAGTTGCCATTTAAACGTTAAATGGTTAAGGCTGTTGTGAGAATTTTAAGAAGAATATGGCATGCTGTAGTGTGTAATGGGAAAGAGAGAGGTAGTTGTTTGAGTTTATATCAGGGACAAAAAGACGCCGGACAAAAAAAACAATACAAAAATAAATTAAAGATAGGCGGACAAAATGATGGGGACTTAAATAGGCAAACAAAAAATAGTGGTACCAAAAGGTGGGGACAGTCAGTCGGACAACAAGACAAAAGTCAAAAGCCGTAAAACAAATAGAAGATAAAGCGCTAAACAAATAAACGTGAAGACAGACGGACAAAAAAATGAGCAGGCAGACGGCCAAAATGACTAGAAATTTGAACCGACGCGTTGGTTGACTGGAATGGTTAGAGCATAATCATTTTTTATTTATAAGATTTGGCGTCCTCAAATTCATTTGTTTTGTAAAAAAAAAGTTTTATTACTCATATTCCCACCTAACAGTCAAATAAATTATTTGCGCAAAGAAGTTAAAATCATTAAAATCAGTCATTAGAGTTTTTTCAAAAAAAAATGATGTAATGCATATGAGAAGTCAATATTTACAAACCGTCTATATTTGATAACGTATAACAGTTATCAAGAATATCTCACAATTAATTACATAAATTACCCAAAAATTATGTATTATTATAAAACTTTGAGTAAAATGAAATAAGCATTATGGTTCAGATTTAGCCAGTCGGGTTTTTTTGATGGAAATGAAAAGAAAAAATGAGCGATTTCTGATGGCGCTCTGTGCGAATAAAAAGAAGGCGGACAGAAAAACGCCGAAAAAAAGGCGCCGGCCAGAAAGATTGGTAAACAATTTAATTTTTTTTTTTGCTCGGACCATTTGAAGTTTAGGCAAAAGTGGAACACAGCCAATGCAGTGGGAGAAAACGCGGCTCAAAGCCAGCGTAAACACTTCTCCAAATATTGATTCAATTTTTTGTGTGCTCCTCAAAAGCCAACTAGCTTTGAATTTTTTTTAAAAAAAAGCAAAATTTTTCTCCTTAAATTTTGAAAAACTTTTCGAATTTTAACACATTCAAAAAGAAAGAAGAAGTAATCGTGTTCCCCAAAAATATGGCCTTAAGTTTTTAATCCGTTTTGATACTTAGTGTGAACAAAAAAATGCTTTCTTCAATTTGGGGGCTGCCAACTGGTTTGATTCATCACCAGCTCCAATTTCCTTGCCTTTGACTTCACTTCATGAAAAAAATTTTTTCAATGTTAAACAACTATTATTTTGAACGCAATGGAACTGAATACTCATCATTGTTATGTTTAAAATGGAATATTTTTAAACCTTGAAGGCCAAAATTCATGTTGACTCAAATATTGCGAACTACAATAAAGAGTATACGTATTACATTTTGGCGATGGTATGATTTTGGACGGTACAAAAAAAGCTAAAAGGAACATTAAAATTTAAATTTGGCATTTTGTATTAAGTGCGCTTTTCAAATTTATTACAGTAGTAAAACAGTGAAAAATAAGCAAAAAGTTGATTAAGTATCAAAACTAGTAGCACTCTCCCCACTTTGCTCCTTCCCCAAAAAAATTTGGTTAGGTAATTTTAGTGTTCCCGATCTTAAATTTGATTGAACAAAAATCAAGCCACTTATTGTCAGAGCAATCAATTTAAGTTTGTTGGAATATAGTGCTTTATACAAATCGAAAATAAAAAAAATGCAAAATAATTTCTAATTAAACAAAAGAATCTTGAATTCTGGTGTGTGTGTGTGCGTGTGGTTGCTTAGAAAGAGGGAGAGGGAGAGGGAGAGGGAGAGGGAGAGGGGGGAGAGGGAGAGGGAGAGGGGAGAGGGAGAGGGGAGAGGGAGAGGGAGAGGGAGAGGGAGAGGGAGAGGGAGAGGGAGAGGGAGAGGGAGAGGGAGAGGGAGAGGGAGAGGGAGAGGGAGAGGGAGAGGGAGAGGGAGAGGGAGAGGGAGAGGGAGAGGGAGAGGGAGAGGGAGAGGGAGAGGGAGAGGGAGAGGGAGAGGGAGAGGGAGAGGGAGAGGGAGAGGGAGAGGGAGAGGGAGAGGGAGAGGGAGAGGGAGAGGGAGAGGGAGAGGGAGAGGGAGAGGGAGAGGGAGAGGGAGAGGGAGAGGGAGAGGGAGAGGGAGAGGGAGAGGGAGAGGGAGAGGGAGAGGGAGAGGGAGAAATACGAATTTTTAGCTATTTTTAAATTCATCTTTTTAGTTAGCTGCATATAATACCTTTATTCAAATGTCTACTGCAAATAAGTGTAAAACAATAAAGCACAAAAAAAGTTTGATTGCTTATCTGTTGACTCTTAAAGATGCACAAAATATTATTTGGTTTTTTTAAGGTAACAAGTGAAGTTTTAAGAAGCAGATTCCTTTGAGTAAAAACATAGGAATGACTCATGTTTTAGAGACCAAAAAAAGAGTTACATTTTTTTGGCTGTAAAAACAAGGGTTTAAGGATGGCTTGTAAAAAGAGCGTTCCTTGTGGGAAGTAGATAAAGTAAATCCCATACTCCTTGAGCGTTTAGCCAAGCTCTGCCGGTTATAAGGTAGACAAGTCTAGTAACTGTTATGACCTAGAGCACTTTAGAGTCAAGATGGACATAACTTGTTTAAAAAACCTAGCGAACGGTTAGAATAATAACTTTCTAGTGCATAATACCTTACTGTAGAAAAGCAAACATAACAATTTCAGTTTTTAATCAGGTTTAAGACTGCAACATTTATTATTAAAAATAATATAATAAAACTACTTCTAATAAAACAGTAACAACGATAGCAACACAAAAAGGTACTGTAAAAAAATGATTGAAGTGGGAAAGTGGTGCTCTTCAGTGTATTTATTTAGTCATGTTCAAATTTGTTTTCACAGACAAAAAGGAAAACTTTCTTAAGAGAGAGTTAAAGAGAAAAAACATCTTAAGAAGAAAATGAAACAAAATAGAATTATTACTTGAAAATCAAATAACAAGTAGTAAAGCAGAATCAGAAAAAAATATTAAAAAATTTTTTGTAATAAAATAAAAAAAGATATTTTAGAAAAAATATTAAAAAAATGGAACGACCTTTTTTTCTTTTCTTGTGATCTAGTTTTGAAAGAGATAAGCGAAAAATGATTTTAAAGTATGCTCTCAGTGTATTTTCTAGTAAAGAATAAGGGGATTTTCAAGGGAGAAGAAGAAAGGAAAAAAAATATTTTGTATTAGAAAAATAAGCTTTCGCGCAATTCCCCCTTTTCATATTCTCCTGTAAATTCTTGCATGTTTTCGTGGTATTTCTGCAGAGTATTAATTTCTCCAGTAAACAAACCCCCAGAACAAAACTACAAAAGTAGCAGATAATACAAGAAAAAACAACAAAGAAAAATTCAGGAAGAAAAAATAATGCAAGTATGCGAGAAAATTGTATTGTGTGAATTGCATATGTTTTTGTTAACATAATCTCGTAAAACTCGATTTTTTTCTTGCGCTTACGTTTAAAGTGTCATTTTGCCACTATAAAGTGGAGTTCCTATTACTTGTTGCTGGTTAAAAATATTTATTTGTTTTGGGTTTTAAACTCAGGCACTGTGAAATGATAATTTCAAAGTTAACGTTTTAATGAGAGATAACAAAGCAATTGCTGAAAACTTTGAAGAGTTGTTTCCAATAGACTGATGATAGGTCAAAAATTTCCGTCACTTGTCATCAATATGTATCATATTGAGACTAAAGCATTTCAGTGAAATACAACGAGTATTTTATTTTTTTCCAAACAAGAGTGCCCCATATGGTTGTAAAAATAAGAAAATGCTAACCCTATTTTAGAACACCAAATATAATCTAGCTAACAGTTTAAAAAAGCCAGAATTTGCACAAAACAAAAGCTATAAATATCGTTAAGTACAATAAAAAAGAATTATCTATTTGGCTAGCTCAATCCTGTTTTTGAAACGAAACAGAAATAAACGCAAGAACAAATTCTCAAACAAAAGTTATGACATCATTGCAAAATAGAACGCATAATTGAAGCAATTAGCAACATCAGTTAATAATCGAGATTACGCATAAAAACTTGGAACAACTAATTAATTATCCGGCAAATAAGGTGATCGAGGGATCTCACAATCTTGTCAGATTCATTGCTCTAATTTTTTTGATTAATGGTGTGCTTATAAGCGATAATATACAAGATTTACTGAAACTAAACGCAATATATGTGGAGTTTTAATAAAAAAATATTTTGAATATGCATAATGATTTGTCATACTAAACAACCAAAAATTTTAATAATACAAACTTTAATACATGTGCACATAAACACATGCATATTCAGCTAATACAACTACACACATGTTTCAAAGCACTCTCGCATAATAACACAACAAATACAGAATTGTGTTATTTATCTCTGGGAGCAACACAGCCGAGTTTACGGGGAGAAATGGGATAGGAACGAGCACGCTTAAAAAAATTAACGCCGCATTGCATTTGGAACAATATTAATTTCACACAAAAAGAGCTTAAAAAAGCAGTCATTCATATCAACGGGAAAAAACCTGTACAATTATAATATGAAAATTTTTAAAACAAAATTATCCTAAATAAAAAATGCAAATTAAAAAATTTGAAAAAAAGATTAAAAGTTATTTCGTGAATTGTTTAGAAAAAAACAAAAAAAAATACTGTAAATTTACTCCGCAGTTGCAGCTGCAAACTTAGAATACAGCAGGAAATGACAAAAATGCAAAGCAATTTGCTTTTTCTTTTATTGATCTGATTATACAAGGTAAACGTAAATGTTATTCTAACACAAATAATTGACAGCAATGACGATCATGATGGTGTTGATATTAATGGATATTAACGAGAATATAACAACTAGAGTGATTTTGATAGAAATAGAAATTTTAAAAAGAATTCTGTATAAATTTTTTTTTGTTTACGAGAATTTGCGCTCACAAAAAAAAGTTTTCAATTTTTTTCACTATTGACGAGGGGTGCGCGGGATCGCAAAGCAATCGATTATAGAAATTTTTTTATTTATTTAGATTGTTTTGCAAGCAAAAATTTTTTTCTTGCGGTTTTCTTAACTTATTGATGTTATATAATTTACTACTATTTCATTTTTTCCCCTCCTATTTATTGTATTTTCATTTTAACAACTGACTAGTTTCTAATGCATCCGTGCATCAAAAATTTTCTGACAGTTCATACAAAGTCTTTCACACAATTTTCTCTATTCTGTGACTCATCCGCGCACGCACATAATGTTTTAAAATTTCTCTCCAAAATTATTGTCCTCTTTTAATTATATTTTAAACTAGACAAAACTTAATATCCTTTCCAACATTGAAATACACTTGACATAAACAATAACAATAAAACGTTCATACGGCGCTTTATTAAACTTTTAAAAATAAGTTTCCTCTTGCGTTTTGTTGTTTCCCCACTATGGTTAAATGCGTGATCAGTAACTAAAACTTAATTTTTCTAAAATTTAGAGAAATTACATTCAGTTAGTTACTAAATCGATTCAAATTTAGCAGAAAGGAGAAAAGTGCATTTCATTTTGTAGATCGAGAATGTGCGTCGTATGTTTTTAAATACACTCACCTCAACAACCCTTAGTGTTCATTTTGATTTTGTTTGCCAGAAACTCCGAATATCTCGTTTAAAAATGACTTTAGTAACACTAAAAGAAAAGTATAAGGAAAATTTAGTCGCTAATGTAGATGGTAGAGCACTGCATTGAAAGAAGACAAACAACGAAGTGCGCAACATTAATATTTTGATTGAAATTAACGTGTATTAGACGATCGATGACAGACATTTACTTACTGTCAACAACTCATTTTTTTCTACAGTTAATACACTCTGGTTCATAGTGATAATTGGACAAAAATTTACAATTCATTATCCCTAATTTTGTATACAGTATATCCTGCTTTTTCATTATTTTCGTAGATCTAACGTACAAATAGATCTTTATAATTTTAAAATGCTAAAGCTTTTTTTAGGAAATTATTGTAAATAACAAATTAGATTTTATTAGAAAAACATTGCCACAAAATTACACTTGAATATTGTTACGGCGCCGTTTTTTTTTGTAACATTAATTTTTATCCTTGAATATTTACTTGTTGCATTCATGGTTTATGATAAGAAAAATAAAAATTTTGTTTTAAAATGCTTAGATCAATGTAAAAATAACGGCCAATATCCATAAAAAATTCACACGTAGAAATTCCGATAAACAAGATACACATTGTGTATATAACTTTAAAAAAACTCAATGTTTTTGCACATAACTGCAGAAATGAAAATATAATTAGGTAACGAATTCAAAAAACGTTAATCGGAATCATAATTAAGTGGCGGAATGTAAGTATAATTTTTTGACTACTTGTTCAAAATGGTCCTTTGTTGATAGTCACAAAATAAACAGCGGGACAAATGTTATGTAATGTCATCAATTACTATATAAATTAGTCATTTTTATATTTTCAATTAAAACAAAATACAGTACATGTGTTTGTGACTAAGTTCATGAAGAAAAAAAACGTCAACTTGATTCGCATCAAATTCATCATGAATCTGTAGTTCATCAGGAATTGGAAAAGCCATAACTTCATGAAAAAAATAGGCGTTTTTAAAAAAAATAATATCTGAAAGTTTTACACGTTTCGCTGCGACGAAAGGCAAAAAAGGAATAAAGAAATCCGCGTAAATGATATTATTTGTGGAAAAAATGTCAAGAAAAAAGTGAAAATAAAATATTATTTGTGACACATGCTTTAAAAGAAGTTATATAAATTTAAAAAATGACGTTTTATAGCTGCGGGAAAGAAAGACTGCTAAAAATACCAATAAGAATGCACGTACACGCATACACATGTGTGTGTGTGTGTGTGTAAAAAAAGAACAAAACCCACTCTCATGTTTCGTTAAAGTATTCTTTCACAATTTAATAAGCTAAAAATATTTTATTTACAATTCTTTATCCTGAACTAGCTTGCTTGGTTGACGTTTGTAAAAAATAAAATAATCAGATTACAAACCTCACCAAGGAAATAGAAGCCTGTGATATTAATAAAACATTGCTGAAATGCGGATTCTGTAAGCTATAGCCTTAGAGACAGCTACCTAGTTTTCAATTCTTTAAAAATTATTAAAGGTTCCTTTCATCCTACAATCTAGGTATTCCAATTAATGTCCCTCTTTGAGCTAATTAAATGTTTCTTAAAACACTAATAATTTAATAATTGGTTCAGAACAATCAGGAAGGATTGGACTAGAAATAGTTCAAAGACAAATATGAAAGCAGAATGAAAGTATGTATAGGTAAAGACAAATCAAATTTTTATAGGTAGAAATTGTAAAACATCATTACTTCAATAATTTAAAATCAAAGAACATTAAGCACAAAATAAGAACGGAAAAATGTTTGTTTGTTATCAATTAATTTTCTGCCTTTTTAGTAATTCATATACTTAAAGCTTTATCGTAGGATTTCTGTTATTTTTCGAAAAATTTGAAAAAACTGATGATATTTTAATTGAAGTGTGTACTTATAACAAAACTTAAAAAAATTAATTGATTTTAATAGCCTTTAACATAAACAATTTTTTTTAGAAAGAATAAACCAAATAAACCATGTTAAATTGTTAAATTAAAAAATAGTTTTAAATATACAAATAAGAAATGTTTACGGTATTAATTGCTGAGCGCGACTTTTAATGATTGAACATGTGTATTTAGGTAATTATGTTTTGAAAAACTTTAAAAAAAATTTACTTTTCATACTGAATGCATGTGATTTTCTAATTCATAAAGAAAATACGGTAGCGTAAATTGTACTTTGCGTTTAATTAAAGCACATGTACATCCATTCTTCAACAAATAACTTAGGTAAGTTTTTTGAGTTTCTCAACAGGTTATTAGAAAATTTTAGTTGAAATTTTAGTTAAGTTAAAAATAGTTAAAATTAGTTAAAATCTACCAAAAATTTATATGTTTAATGCTTGGGATTTTCAATTTTTATTGGCAGCTAGTAATCATAAAATTATGACAAAAAAATTAATACAATAATTACAAAATTTAGCATGGCACGGAGCAGTGAAAAAAAAAAATTTACAGCGCTAATCAATATGCTGGAAAAATTTTTGGTAGATAAAGACTTATCATTACGGTTTTTTGAGCCACATAGATTTTTTTGTCATTAAAAGTTTTAAGCCAATCTAACTCTTTATAAGTAATTTATGTTTGAACCTTTGGCTTAATAAACTTTTGTTTATATTGCTTAATCAACGTAGTAAAAGTTGATATAATATATGTGAAGTTGTACATGGAAAAAAGGGTTATTATATGCATAGAATATATCAAGTTTTGCAATAACTTTTAATTAAACGAAAAAGTTCAAATTGCTGTTATAAAATATATACCGCATACGGTATGTCTTTTTGGTACGTAACTGAATTAAAAAAAATCGACGGCAACTTTTCAAAATGTGCGATCACATTGTAAAAACGGCATATTTTTATGGCGCAGATCATTTTTAGCACAAGCATTTTTCAGTGCGTTTTGTAAAAAAGGCGAAAGCATTTTAAAAAATTAACACATTTTTAGTGCTCTTGGCAAAAAAAGTTACCAGCACTTTTAGTTGTTAGCAAATGGTTACAATAACCAATAAACAATTTATTGATAAAAAATGGAAATGGCATTCCTCAAAAATCACAACAATTTTTTTCTAGAAAAGAAAATCGATACTATTGTAGTGTTCTCAAAGTTGTAACTATTATTTTGGAAGATAGAAAGAGAATGACAACAGCCACATAAAAACAAACACGATGCAGCCACAATTCCCACTACTTGCGATATATTACATTCAGTCAAAAAAAATAAGTTAGGCATTGTGAAAAGAGAATAGTAAGGAGATAATACATCGCGTCGAAAAAGGGCAGTGGCGCAGCGATTTGTGTTATTGTAATAAACAAGATATTGGATTGAAATACAACTAATAATACATTATACAGTCCTGGCAACAACTATATTACAAATAAAAAGTTGTTATTTTAATTACGGTACATTGTGTTTGTAATTTTGTTCAGTTGGACTATTGTTTACTAATAGATTATTTATTGCTATATACTTGAGCGTTAAACTAAATGTTCTATAATTTGTTTGAATAACATTACAAAAATAAAATTTTAATCAAAAAAGATTTGAAAATTTATTAATGTTTTCCTGTTTACCTATTTTCATATGCAAGGTATCTTTATTCCTGGTCTTATCTAACATTTACATTGTTTACATTAATCAATGATTTAAGCAAAACTAGATTACTTTCTATAAAAAACAATTTAGCACATTATTGTGGTAAAAAGAATTTTTTACACAAATAATGCGTAAAAATAATTTGTTAGAACTTCAATTTAGTTCACGAAAATAGTGGGTTGCTAGCTCACCCACAGTTTGCTCAGAATCAAGCGTTCAGGAATGTAATTTTCCATAAAATGTTTACAAAAAAAGGTCGGCTTTAAATCAAATTCATAGAATGAACACTCCGATTAGGTCACCAAATCCGAATAGGTCACCAATTTTTTAAAAAATTACCAAACTTTGTTTATAACACCTGAGGGAATGTGTTATTATAAAAGGTAATTATTGCTATAAATATTATTTAGGCTTAATATATATTTTTCTCATGAAATTTTTAGTTAACAAAAATTAAAATTAAGGGTTATCCAGCTAAAGGATTAATCCAAACTACACGACCCTAAATCGACAAAATTTTTAACATTGTTTTGTTAGCAATGAGTTTCCTCTCAAAGTCGAACAAAATTACATTATGATTGGGTGTTCTTATCAAAAAAAGACATTTTATACTTACTGTATATAAAATCAAAATAATAAAGAAATGAACACTCGGTAAGCTTTCACATAAACCACAAAAAACTCAAATTATTTCAGAAATAAAAAAATTGTTTGAACAAAGTATTATTTTTTAGATCGAATAAATTAAGAAAAAAATTTAGAACTTTGTAGTTTGAAAAAAAATAGTGGAGAAGAGATACATATTTATCTCATATGATCTGCAAAAAGAAATTAAGATTTTAAACTGTTCTTAAATCTCTCTCTCTCACTTATGGCGAGCAAATAATTCTTATACTTAAGACTTCAATTTTCAAATTTTGCAATTGGTATGAGGGAACACAATGAGACCGTCAAAAAAAAGGTGAAAACAAATGAAAAAGAAATTCCCCACCCCTCCTTTCCCCCAACCTCAAAAAAGAGTAATGTTGAAAAAAATTAAACCATGAAATAAATTTTTTGTTTAACACAATCCAAAATATGAATGTACAGCTAAAAACTCTATTTTCTAAAAAAATTAAACTTTCAATAATAAAGTTTCTAAAAGTTTTCAGAATTATAGGCTTTCAATTAAAGTAAGAGATTTATTTTTATACGTATCGTTCAAGTTTTTCGTCTAAAATTGAAATTTTATTAAACAAATTTTAAATAAAAAAACAGTAAATTACTGTAAGGTCCTTCGGATCCGTTGAGGCAGTTGAGTTAAGATTGAAGCGCATAAAACTGTGATCCATCTTGTTTTTTTTTATTTCTTGTAGCAAATTGCTCTAGAATAAGTAGTAATCTATTTCGGAAATTTTAGTAAAACATTATTTTGATTTCAAGCTTTTTAGAAGGAAATCAATCTATATTTAGATTGGAATGGTATACAGTGCGTTCCAAAATTATAAGAATGTTTGTTTTTTTTTAATTTTACATTGATATAACTTTTGTTAAAATGAACCAATATAGCTGAAATTTTGTACGTCAGAAAGGATAAAAAATAAGTTATGTGGCAAAAGGCCAGCAAAAGCTTCAAAATTAAAATTTAATATTAATTTCAAATTTTGTTAAATTTTCGTTCAAATTATATTTTGGCGTTTTGTTCAAAACCTTTCCACAACTCGGTGACTTAGTTCTGTTAGAGGATAATGACTTCCCGCTTAGCCATTGGGGATTAGCACAGGTCACAGATTTAGTTAAGAGTAACGATGGGGCCACCCGTACCGCTCTAATTCTATCAGGAAAAAAGATTCTAAAACGGGCAATAAACATGTTGTACCCCTTAGAAGTTAGCTCTCCGGACACTCAAGTTCAGAGTGTCGTGATTTGTGACAAAGAGACAGTAGATTTCCTTCTGGTCACTAATTGTTCCAATTTCAGTTCAAAAATGGAGAACGATTGTGACGTTATTTTTTTGGATGACGATGAGATGCCAGGCAAACAGACCTATCGAATCCCAAAGAAGGTCCGCAACGATGACAAAGAAAACCAGCCACCGATCCCGGACAAAAGAATCAACAACAAGGCCATCGCAGTCCGTCTCCCGCACAAAACGACAAATTACTCAAATTCCACGAGACAGAGATGATTCGGCAAGTAAGAATGTACATGGCAGGCTTCCTGTAAAAATTCAATTTTCATTCAAGCATCGCCCAATTCATTTAAGCATCGCCCCACATAGATTTTTTGTTTGGTACGTTTAGTAAGCACAGGAAGCCTGCCATGCAATTTTTTAGTTTTATAAATAATTGAATTTTCTTAAAAAATTCGAAATCACCGTACGCGAACTTTGATGCTTTGAAATAAACG
>JAWNMF010000648.1:0-46685 GCA_035044305.1 Drosophila nigritarsus
CGTATTGCTACTTTTCCAAAAAAAAGAAACACAAGTACAAACACGTTGACTTGTAAATTTCGAAAACATTTTTTTGGCATAATGCACGTGTTCCTTTAACTAGTAGACGGGCGTACGCCGGCATTTTTTTGTGCAGTCAATCAATGCTGTGATCGAACCAAATGTGAAAGTGTTTCGATTGCCTGTCCATTGATTGTACCAGGGGTGCAACGAAAATAAATTTAATTTTTCGAAAATCGAAAAAAAGAAGAATTTTCGAAAATTGAAATTATAAAAATTGCCCGTCCGAAAATTGAAAAAAAAAATCACCGAAAACCAAAAATAGAAAATTTTTCAAAATGTGTAAGTTTAAATTAAAAAATAAGTAATCATTTTATTTTTAATCAATTTATAGCAACATTTGAAGAAATTTTTAATTAATTTAATTCTTTTTTAAAGTCTGGAGTCACAAATGCCCCATTCATATTTCTTTCCTTTTAAATTTTGCAAAATCAAATTTGCAGTTTCTTCTGTGGGGTAGGTAAGAAACAATTACAGGGGCAAAATCTTTCGGTCCCATACGAAAAGCACATTGAAATTTGAAGCACACTGGACTCAAGTTGAAATGGCGAAGGAAATTGATTATTTTTTGCGTAAATAAGAATTTTTTTCTCCGCCTCCTTGCATGTTGCAAATTACAAGGGATCGTAAGCGCATGCCTTTGTCAATATAAAAAAGAACTTTTTTGAGTTATCGTCAATCTTTTTTCAAAAAATTTTGAATAGTAGATAAAATGTTAATAAGCATTTTGGGTAAAAGCCAAAGTTCAATAAGTTCAATATTAGAAAAAAAACAAAAATAGTAAAACTCAAAAATGTATACTTCCAAAATATCGCAAAAATTGAAAGGGAAAATCTGCCAAAAAAAATCGAAAATCATTGCACCACTGGATTGTACGCTGGCAATTTGAAGATAAGGAGAAGATATTGTGCTCTAAAAATGTTCTCTGAACTTTGAAAAAAAGAGTACGGAGTTACATTGATGTGATATCAGCAAAAGATGGAAATTCTAATCGACCCAAAAAAATTGCTCTTATATTGTCAATTCAGTATAGAAAAGGAGGCAACACATTGCCTGTCATATTTAGCCTAAGAAGCAATGTTTCTCAATTCAACACAAAAATTACGGTAGAATTTACAGTATTTGCTATCTTGAAGTTTGAGGCTCATTTTTCAAAAAAAAAATAAAGTGAGAAACTGGTTTTAAACTTGCGAGAATCATACCAATCTGTTCGTCTTACTATAAAATTAATGTATGACAAATATTAATTCCAAGCATTGCTATCAAACCTCCCTTGGCTTTCACTGGACTAATAAGCGCCGGTCTCGACTTCGTAATTTATTATACCCATAAAGTTTCGGATCGATTGAAGGACATTCATACATGAATATAAGCAGTGACGGTTAAAAAATAAAAAAAAGGATCAAACCATGGTTATAGAGGCACTAAGCTATTTCACTCAACTGTCTGACTCATAGTGAACCAATTTTGGCGTCAACAAAGCTCAAAAGCTCGGTGTTCAAAAATTCACTAAAAAAAACTTGCTTAGCTCATAAGCCTTGAAACCATCGACGTGTTCTAAAAAAAATTACCCACCATTGCGTAAAGGGCAATTCAGAAGAAAAACTTGACAAAAAATATTCAAAAGAGCAAAAAAATGAAGTTTTTAAGTTCTGTCACATTTGTCCAGGGAAAAAAGTCTGTTTTTTTTAAAAAAAAAGAAATTCAAAAAATTGGAAAAACTGCACATTTTTTTTTGTTTTTAAAAACACAAGAAAAATCTTCTAGTTTTATTTTACAGAAAACTGCTGCAGGACCTATCATAAAAAAAAGTCATAAATATAGCCTTTTTTATGATGCTATGTTTCTTAGGATTTCATGTATATAGTCAATTTTCAGTATAGTGTAAAAAAGAAACTATGATAAAAAAAAATTAAAAATTGCTTTATTCTGTATTGGAGTTTTAAAAAAAACCAAATGCGTGAGGAAGAGAACTTCTAATACAACCCATGTGGAAACTGTCACAATATTACGAGACTACGCTGACAACGTAGAGATAAAAACTAAAACTGTAAATTAATTTGTAAAATAAATAATTGGGTCCTGCAGCAGTTTTCTGTGAAATAAAACAAGAAGATTATTCTTGTTTTTCGAAAACAAGAAAAAATGTGCAGTTTTTCAAATTTTTTGAATTTCCTCTTTTTTATTGAAAAACAGAGAGACTTTTTTCCCTACAATTGTCGTTGTGTCCAATATGTTTAAATTTTAATTTCCAAAATTTTTTTTTACATGCGCTTGTTTAAGGGATTTAGGTCCCCGGGTTGTTTGTTGGTTTTTTGATCGTATAAATGTAATACAGGATTTTTTCCTTGTTATCCGATCCATTATATATAAATTGCTCTAACATTCACTTTTAACCGATTTTCAGCTGTTTTGCTCACTGATTTTCAGCATATGCTTAGAGTTTTTGTTACAGTTAATCAGTGTTGTTAAATGCTATAACATGTTAGTTTAATAAGTCATTTGGTAGCGCTACCAAATGGTGGGCTCAATTTTTTGAGTGCAAATGGTTAAACACCAAGTTATAGCATTAAATGACAATTTTCGACCTGATAATTAAATTCTCACTTATATAATTTCCAAGTTTACATTGCAGTCGATAGTTATATTCTGCGGTGGGCAATTTCTCAGTAACCCTTTTTTTGCATATTTTTTTTCTTTTTTTAACGTCAGACAGAATGAAAGCATCATTGACCATTAAAAAGATCAATAAGTCATTACTCACCACTGGTCATATCCCTTTTTAAAATTTCTTAAACTTAAATTTCTTATAAAACCCACTGTAAACTATATTTAGAACAAATTCATGGCTGTTAAAAATGTAGGAGTTTTTGACGCGAATCATGTATCAGTGGATGAACTTTTGAACAATTCTTCGGCGGACGACGTTCGCTTAGAGAGCGGAGCTAAGTATCTAATCGACAATAATTTTAAAGTAAGTTTTTTTTTCTTATGCCAATGACTTATCTAAAACCCACAGCTTGACTATGACTATAGTCTAACATGCAGTTAAGTTAACTAACTTTAGGAAATATGGTACTAGCTCGTTGTGTAGCAGGGTTTCGCGTCAAAATTGATTTTTTTGACATATGTTCCTCAAATAAATTTGAGCCCTAGCGCTATTGTTTATAATCTAAATACTTGCCCAACTCATTTTATAAGTCTTTTTTTGTTGTCGTTGTTTTAATACTTCTTTAATACTTCCTTTTTTTCGTTTATTCTTTTTTGGTCGGCGTACACCTCCGCATGCGTGCCTTTTCCTCTTCATTTTTCACCGTTTGTTTTTGGTTTGTGTTTATTTTTGCCTGTCCGCTTTTTTTTATCATCTGTTGAGTGTTTAAAATTTTTTGTCTGTGTTTTTTGTTTGCTTCGTTTGTTTGTCTCTTCATATTTTTTGTCTGTCTCATTTTTTTTACTTTTATTCTTCCGTGCACGAATTTGTTTGCTTCATTTTTTGTACTTCTTTTGTTTGTTTTTCACCTTTTTTGTCCTTGCGCCTTTTTGTCTGCTTACATGGGACCGATTCAAAAATAGTGTTTCAAGCTTTTTTTATTCTATTTTTTTGAAAAGTGAAACTTTCAAGCTTAAATTTGACTTAAAGCAGTTCGGTCAATCTAATCCACACTTCCCTACCTTTCCAAAAGGACCAGTACTTAACCAAGTCTGCCTTTTTCTTTATTGTTTTATCGATTTTATCGCATACAAAACCCTAAAGACCCTATAAGCTGGTCGCACCATACTTCCATTTCGGAGTGCTTTATCTTTCTAAATTCACAACTCAAATACTAACCATCTCCTAATTTTAGGTCTTCCAACAATCCATCCAGACCATTTCTCGGTTTAGCGACCAACTTTATTTGGAGCCTACTGCCCAGGGGCTGGCCCTCAAAGCTTTGAACAGCAGCAAGTCCGCCTTCGCGTCCATACTATTTACGCCGCAATTTTTTAGCGAATGCGACATATCAAAACTTGATGTTAGCCAGAGCAATCTGTGCCGAATCTCAATGCGTAGCGCGTTGGCCATCTTTGGTAGTTTGCCCTTTTTGGGCCTTTTTAAACTTCCATTTCTGTATTGCTTTGTGTTCTAGGCCGGGGCTCGTTGGCCGGTGGTAGTGGAGGCGATAGCCATGTCCAACTGTCTTGCAAACTTCAAATCGACGCAAACGCCGATTATTTGATTGCCCAAATCTCCTACACTCATTTTGTGACAAAGTGTTACGTGGTTCCGCTACGGGATTGCGTCGTCACCTATAAGCATTTGTTCAACGACAAGTCGAAGTTGCGCAATCGTTTGACAATTTCGGCACGCAGTTTAATGACGGTCTTGGCGCAGATTGGCTCGGATTTGGAGGAGGTTTATTTGATTATTTTTTTGCGCTTTGAAAGAATTAATACAGTGAATCTTTGCTATGTTCCCCCTCAATTCTGGTCAGACCCAGCGAGATTTAAAATACTTTTCCATTACGGAGTACTGTAGTTTTTGGCTGAAACTTTGTTTTTACGTTACTGTAATTATGTATTGGATGCCACATCTTAGTAGTTGCCTCTCTTTCCTTGTTTTGTTGATTTCTAACAGTAAATAGAGATTAGGCGAAAAATGTCTTAAGGATTGCTGAGCAATGCGTTAATTTGAGTCCGAAACTAGTCTAGGCGATTTATTGGTGCAGGTTTCTACAGTTTTTATTGTCCGCATGCCTTGTTTGTCTGCGTTTTTTGTCCGATTTTTTTTGCTTGTTTTTATTGTTTGCCTGCGTTTTTTGTCCTAATTTTTCAACTGCTTATATTGTCCGTATGCTTTGTTTGTCTGCGTCTTTTTTGTCCGAGTTTTTTTTTGTTTATATTGTCTGTATGTTTTAATTGTCTGTGTTTTATTCTTCGAGTTTTTTGGTTGCATATTATTGTTTTTGTCGGCCTAGTATTGTTTTGTCATATTTTTGTTTGCGTTTTTATATCTGTACGTCTTCTTTTGCTACATTTTATTTTCTATACGTTCTTTTGTCCCTACATCGTTATTCTTAACGGCAAAGTCTCCCTTCTTGTTCTAAAGCTTACGAATTTTTACCCAACCCGTTTAACCGATCCCTTCTTGCTCTGGCACTTTAACCACATTCCTTCCTCCTCATTTTCTCAATTCTATCAATTTGACTACACGCCCAAAATATTTTTCAGGTGAAAATTGTGGCCGACAACAACCATTTCGGTGTGGAGCGCTTCTTCACCACGGAAGACCAACTGAGCCGAATCCGCAAGACGGCGGCCACCATCGACTTGGACTGCTTTGAGCGTTACCTCCTCCAGTGCTCGTCGGAGGTGGCGATCAACATGAAAGAGTTAAAGGCGATCCTCCACTTTGCTGACGCCACCGGAATGACAGTTAACCTGCACTTTGACCAGCCCGGCCGGCCCATTATTGTCACTTTGGAGGAGAACATCGACTTTGTCGCTGACTTTGTGCTTGCGACGTTTGAAGGCAGCTATCAGGCGGATGAGTTTGTCGAAAAGATTCGACTTATCGAACGTCTGCCTCCTGCCAATCACAGTCAGGTGTCAGTGAATTGCCGTCAAATTGAAGATTTGCAGGCTGGAAGAAATATAGGGCTGGTCCAAAATCGGTTAAATGATAGTTTAGACGTAATTGTACCTGAAAGGCATGGCCAGGCCGCTTTGAAGAGTTCTCAGACTAGAGGACAGGTGCATGATCGCTTGAATGATAGTTTGGAGGTTCTAGTAAACACATTTACCGTCGATCGGGACGTGGAAGTTGAGATTTCTGTTGTGGAAAAGCCGACCACTCCGGGCTGTCTTGCCAACCCACAAATCAAGGAGAGCGTCGCAGAGAGACGGGCCGGCACAAGTGTGGCAGAAGAGCAGACCGTACGTTTATTTGTTTATGTTTTGTGTTGTGGGACAAAATGACGGTGGGCAAAACTGCTCTGGATACCATTTCGCTCGACAAACAGACGCAAAATTGGATTAAATTTAAATTTATTTTTGAAGTTTGCGCTCCTTTGTCCGGTGTTGTCCGTACGCCTTTCTTTTGATTGACTTTGCTCATTTATTAATTGATTTGGTTGGCTTAGTTTAGGTGTGCTCTAGCTCCGAGTCCCTGGGCAATTGTATTATGCGCAAAGTGGTGATTGACGATGACATTCAGGACGTGAGTGGCTGGGAAGATGGCGGATACGGTCATGACAATGTAGGACAGGTTTGGTTTTTTGATTTTTATTTTTTGTATTTTACTGGAAACTAGGACAAACAGACGCCTGACCAAAAAAAGATTTTTATTTTGGCCTTTTACTCGAAATTTTTTCTGATCAGATTCTGTTATTTTCATCTGGCGTTCCTTTGTCTGTAAACCGTTTATTTTATCCTCTTCTTCTTACCTTGGCGCTCAGGCAGCTTTTTATACGTGCACTTTTTTTGTCTGTCGTTCGTCTGTCAAAACTAAGCTATCCCTGTTTTCTTGTCCTAGCGTTTAAACGGCTTTTTGTCTGTGCACCTTTTTTCTTTTTTTTTGTCTGGTGTCTGCGTTTTTTCTGTCCTAGCGTCTCAATGTATCTTTGTCTCTCTCCGCTTTTTTTGTCAGTCTATGAACGATATACGAGCAAATATACACCCAATAAAAACAAGTTTGCTTTTTTGTTTGTTTTTCTGTATGCCATGTATGCCACGCTTTTTTGGTTACTTGGCCGTTGACCTTTAACCTTTTAAATTTTTGCATTAACGTCCAAACGTTTAGTGCACAAAGGTCAAGCAGTTCAAAGGTCGCGCCGACGGCAACGACGACCGTGTTGTTGTTGTCGAGCAGACGGAGAAGACAGCTGACGTAAGCATGGAGTATTTGACGCCGACTAAACCTGGACGGGGATCGGTAGGCCCACGGAGCGCCTCTCCAATCTACGACTGCAATCTGAGTTGTTCGCCGTCGGCTTTTCTGGAGGGCAGGCGGGCCTTCAACATCCGTCTGAGTCACGACGAATTGGAGCACTTGAAGGACTTTAACAATCAAATGTTGACGCAGCCACTGCAGGAGAGCATGCTGGTAATGAGGATTGACCTTATTTTTCTTCATTTTTTGTTTCAATAATTAATGCCGTTATGTAGAACAATTCCTATGTGACGCGACTGTTGGACGTAGCGGTGGAAAAGACGAAGCACGACTCGCGCAATAACTCGGTGCTGTTGACCAACTGCGAACCCACCACCTCGTATTCTCCAGACGCTAGAAGAAGGCCGAGTTTTGAGTGCGCAATGTTTACGAGGGAAGGGGTTGTGCCAGCTGCAGCTGCAGTTGCAGCTACAACTTGCTGGCGGACGAACGACTCGTCGATGAACGACGAAACTTGGGTAACAATTATTTTCTTGCGGACATTTGGCCTTTTATGAAACAGATTACGGACTTTTTTGCTTCAATTTTTCACGTAACGTAACGTGAAAGATACATTACCATTTGATGTGGGGTCAAAAATCTTTTTTCTTTCTGTTGGTTAAAAGTTTGACAATCTATTACAGGATGGGCCGACGGCACCATCGACGCGTCCGAAAGACGAATTCCTGCCTAACCTCTTGGAGTTGGACAAATTGAAGAGCGCCGTTGAGCAACTCAAAAACAAGTGTAATCACTTGCGCACTTTTGAGATATGAGCCGACTAATTCATTTGTTTTTGCAGTCGGCGGTTTCAAAGAGCGGCCAAACAGCCAGCAATTTTCGCAGGAAAAAGTCGACCTGGCCTTCCAACACCATTCGAGTCTGTTCACCGGTGCTATGTTCTGCCCTCCGGCACATTCCTTTTTGGCGCCGTCGAACAAGCCTAAAGCCAGTGGGATGGTCGGGATGCCGACAGGATTGTCAGTGGCCTCGCCGTTTCCCAAACTGGGCCAACCGGCTGTTGATCGTGTAGAGTTGGAGGAGGCTATTCCATTAGCAAATAATAACGACTCCTCTTTTCGTTGTCACTCTGTGTCGGACAACACCGCCGACACTTCGCCAACGTTGAAGAAGTATGCTTCATAATAGGGAAGGAGGGAGTTTGTGGTACGGGCTAGGTGAGCACCGCATCAAAGCTAACCAAATAGATAATAAAAAGCGACCGATAGCTGGTCACTTGTCGAGAAGAAAGTTGACTTGTGTTTGGTCAATAGTTGGCTCAAATTAAAATGATCCTAGTTAAGTTTTGATTAATGGCCAGTTTGTTTAATGTTTTTGGTTAGAATGAGACACTCGTCCGCTAGCCAGCTTTATTTATTATTTTATTCAGTGCCGTTGACCTTTTCCACTGCCGTTAATTATCAAATTTTTTTAGAAGGACTAATGATATGTCTTCGCTGACGTGGGACCTGAGTTCGGACAACTCGGCCTTTGAGGACCCAATATTAATTGACATTGAGAGTACGAGTCCCCTCAGGAAGATCGGCCAGCCACCAAACCCCTTGGACCAGTTGAGTGCTAAGAAGCCGAAAATTTCACCAGTTATTCAAAAAGCGGCAACGGTGCCCCCACCACGTCCTCCGTCCGTCGTCTTAGAGGTTTTTTTTTTGGAAATTAAATTGATATATTTTTTGGACATTGAGCGGCAGTTAATTTTGAGTCAAATTTTTTTGTTGACTTAAGACTAAAGTAAATCAAAAAGTGTGTCATTACTAAAGCTCCCTAAGGTATATTAGAATCAGAGATAAATTTTGAATCAAAACTATTTTTTTGAGTAAAAGTAAGCACTTTTTTGGTCTAGGTTATTTTAAGGCCATCTTTTTGTATGCTTTGGCCCAGAGCGGCAGGACTAAAGTGATAAGTAATGGCTGGTTGACCCTTTACATAATGGTCAATGCAATTTCCTTTCTGTCAGACGTAAAACAAAGAAAAATAAGTTTGCAAAAACGAGAGGGTATATGAAGGATTGGGTAGGACGTTCTACGGATAATAAGTCTCTTGACCGAGTTCTCCATTTGATAAAATGCCAAAAATTTTGACAGTGATTAATTTTAAATCAAAAATGTTTAATTTTTTGAACAGAATGAAAGGAAAAATTTTTTAATATGGGCTTTCTCTCCCGGTTTAGGCAGGACTGATTTGTTTGGCCTCAGTCTACCTAGACCGTGAGTATTCTGTAAAGGATATGGCTTGTTTCTCTCTGAACTGGCGGGCATATGACACTTAATTAGAACCCTCAATTATTTGATTATAACTTGTTTTTTTTGCAGGAAGATTACGACTGCGAGGGCGGCTGGCTGCGCAAGCCGAACACCCAAAGCCAACGGAATTCCAGTCTGACACTGCGCTCGATGAGCAGCCGGCCTTCCATGGCGGTTGTGGGCGCTTTGGGCGTTGTGACGAAGCGTCGGGGAAGGTCGAGCCGTGAGGCGACAAACACGACGCGACTCGACACTTCTGGAGTGGGTGCTGGTAGCGGTGGCCCATCGAGAAACAGTGAAGTAAGGGCGACGAGACGCGGCGGAAAAAAAGGTTTTTAAAAAAAAAAGGAGAGGGGATGGGTGGGTTTGGATAAATATATTCCCAGCGGCTGGCTGTTATACAATAAAACTTGGAAATTCATTAAAATACCTTAAGAAATTAAAATTAGGAACTAGTACTTGTTTCTTCAGTCTAAAACAAAATATTAACCGTAGTGTGAGGCAAACGGACTTTTAGCTGGGTGTAATTTTTATCCGAATTGACCGATTGTCTTGTCTGATTATTGACCCGAACTGACTAATGCTTTCGATGGAATTTTCGTTCCTACGGACTAATTATTTTGACGGACTTTTGGCGCAGGTTATTTACTTGTTTTGACGGACTTTTATCTTGGACTGACTATCTGCGAATGCGAATTTGTTATTTGGCCAGACTTTTGGCCAGGACTGACTGTTTTCCGAGGCAAAAAGTTTTGCGTTGTTTGAATTTTTTTTCGAGTACACTTTTGGCTCTTTTTGATTAATTTGGCGAATTTTCTGTCTGGCCAAAAAACTTTTTACCAAATAATTTAACAATTTCGGTTTATTTAAGTCCTGTCTTTGTATCGTGTTAAGTCGCTTCATAATTTTCTGGCAATTTTTTCAAAAGAAGAAACTATAACATTAAATCAAAGTCGAAATGTCCGTAGTCAAATATTGGGTTGGCGCTGGGACTTTGGCCGAACGCACTTTCCAGTTGGCAGTCTTTTGGTCCAATGGTTTATTTGGTCAACAACTTTTTGTGGAATTTTTTTGTTCGCGGACTTTTGGCCAATTAAAACTTTCTTCTTTAGAACTTTTCTTCTTACAGACTATTGAGCTAGAGGGACTTGTGTCCGTTGTAGTTTTTCCGACAGACTTTTAGTTGTTTTTTGGCTTAATGAATAATTTTCTTAAAATTTTAGTCTGTCTGGCTAATCGTCCTTCTACTACTTTTTTGTTTTTTTAGACTTCAGCTAGCCCACAACCTCACATTACCTCTTGTTTTAACTGCAACGCAAATTCAATTTGATTTTTTTTTGCCAAACTTTTACACAATTTGATTTCAGATGACGGATGGAAGACGGACGCCGTTGGAGCTGTAACGGTAATGCAGAGACCGTTGCGCAAACGTCCAACCATTGAAGACGAGTTAGACCACCGGTTTGTCTCGCCCACCAAAGTTTTGCCTCACTCCGTCATTGTGTTGACGTCGCCGGTCAAAAAGAGGTTGAGTTAAACATGATTTGTCTTTAAAACAGTAATTTAGTCCCCGGCCATTTGTCTTTTATTTTGGCAGACGGATTGCGGACTGATTGGCTGGCTTTGTTTGAACAGTTTTTTTTTATGTGATATTTTTGGTTTTTGTTGAAGTCGGACGTCGGACGAATAGCCTTGTTTTTTTTTTATGTAAATTAAGTTTTTTAGTTGTCGTACATTTAGATTTAGACCTTGTCTGATATATATTATTTGTGGTTGTTTTTTTTGTTTATCTATTCGGGTAAAAACTCTTTTTCTCTTCCTCTACCTTTCTCCCTTCTTTTTTTTCTCTTGTTGTTAATAATGAAAGAACAGAGCTGCGATTTTGGGCGTCAGCCTTGTGCAATTTAAAGTTATACATATCAGTTTGACCACATTTTTAGTGGAATGTCAGTCAACTGGTCGCCCCCCAGAATTTTATGAGTGTATAATGTATGTTAAGGCACAGGTTGAATGGAGAGCCAAGAGAGCTGTGGCCATTCTACAGATGTGAAGTGTGCTCTATTTTTGCGTGTCTGGGACTCCTTTTGTGCATATGTAATAAATGTTTCATTTTATCGTCTCGGAAACTCTTTTTTTGGTAATTGCAACAAATTTTATATTTTCGTTTTTGAAACTTTTTTTTGCAATTATAACAAATGTCCGCAAATATGTCCTATTTTTGCGTCTTCACTATCATTCCCTCATTTGCACAGCAAATGGCAGCACTGGTCAGTCCGAAAATTTCAAGTAGTTGTTCTAAATTGAGCTGTATGCTTTAAAACATTAACTTTATATAAAGGGTTAATGAATTTCGGTTAATAAAGTTTTTTTTTATTCATATTTGTACATTTTTTGATACGGTTAATTACAGTGGTTTTATGCCCAATCCATATATTGTTTGTTGTTATTATTGTTGTTGCATTAAAACTAAATTTCTATCTTGAAGAACATTTTTGGTTGGCGATATGGTAGAGTCGGCCAGTACATCGCCAGCAGTGGCGGCGTCGCCTAAGATACCAAATGTAGTTCTCGTCAAAGACGTAAGTTTTGATTTGCAAATGGTTTTGGAATTGTGTCTTCAAAGTGTTTTGTTATTTAATTACAGTCTACAAAGTTAATTGGGCATTCGGTCGCATGAAGGACTGTACAGAAAAGTGGATCTAATTGAAAAAAAATGAAGATGTGGTCGGGGGGACTCCTGTCTTTTAGAATGTAGGGCCGTGGGCATTATGCAAAAAAAACTTTCTGTGTGAACACTATGCCACAAATACCTCTGTTGGAGCATTTTGCTAAAAAAAAAACTTTCTATTGGGGTACTGTACAATAGACTCCTTTTCAACATTTTATTTCCAGCTGCCAATTTACCCGAAGCACGGTGCTTCTACGCCCCTCTCTTCCGGCGCCTATCGTTTCATTGAGGACAAGGCGGTGCCTTTTGAGAGAGAGTGTCAAACAATTCGCAAGAAATTCGCCGAGCAATACGCGCTCTTCCAGCAGAACTTTATGCCAATCAGCAAAGTCGTCGATTCGATTGCAAGTGGCGTAAAAAGTAGGGCGTTTGTTTGGAAAATAGTTAGTAACAAAACCTCGGTGTTGCACGATAGGCAGAACACTTGGCTGCAGCTGTTTGACCCAAAAAATACTTTTGATGCATTTGGGACAAAAAAGCAAACAGAAATAACTGCTAAAACAAAAATGAGGACGCAACAAAATTTGTTACGACAAAAAGACAGACTGGAAAAAAATTGCTAACAATAAGGCAAACATATTTGTTAGCATAAAAAGACGAACAAACAATAATATTTGGGGATCAAATGACGAACATACATAAATTTTTTAAGATAATAGATGAAAAGCAAAAATTTCATAGAACAAAATAACCGCTTGGGCCAATAAATTAATGTAAAAGGCAAGTCGAATGAGAGCGGTCGAGTCATCGACCGTCTAAGACTAACATCAGCGCATTTCAGACTCGCAAAACCTCTTGCGCAGCGACGAGACCGCAATGCTACCAAAGGCAGCCGCCATAACGTTTGGCGGCATGACCGGCGTGTTGTTGAGCCTGAGGCGGATCGGAATGTTGGGCAAAATTTTCTATCCCGCCACCGGCCTCTTTGTGATGACCGCGTTCTGCTATCCCAACGAGACGATAGACGTCATCCAAATTGGGGTGGCACACTCGCAGCGCACTTGGGAGGACTTTCGCAAATGTAAGACTTTTGTTGAGTTTCTAGTTTTGCAATTCCCAGTTAATTTACGAATAATGAATAATCTCCGGCTTTCATTAATTAAACAAATAATTTGTACGTCCACTTGACTTTCTTTACAATGGCCGCTGTTTTAAGCTATCGGTAATCAATGTTTTATCTAAGCCTAAACCATATTCAGAGTCGAGCCCACGGATGAAGCTCAAAATTCAACTTTTTACGCGACGCGAATCAATCATTAAAAACCCACCCCACAATTTTTTAAACATTTTTTAACCCTCTCGTTTTTGAATACTATTTTTCTTTGATGAACGTCAAACAGAAAGAAAATAGCATTGACAATTGAGAGGGTTACAGATCCTTTACTCACCACTAGTTGCAACTAAGTGGACGTACAAGTTTTGGATTTTATGATAGCATTTCGTTATTCGTATATTAATTGGGATTTTAATAGCCTGCAATCATTGCGGAACCCTTGAATTATACGGTCTATTCGTTTTTTAGCGCCGGACCCTGAATGAGTTGGTGGTTTTTCAGCCGAAATCGGGATGACAGCAGGAGCAAAATGATGTGTTGTGTTGAATAGTCTTTTGCAGTGAAATATAACAGGATATAAGAAAATTAAAAGTTTATTTAAATCATTTTTCGCTTTTGTTAAGCTTACCCGCACTCTAAAGTCATAACATATAATGCTAACCGCTCTAGGACAACAATCGACCATTCAAAATAAAAAGTAACTATTAAGTTAATTGATTCCCAGAGGAGCATTGCATGGCTACTGTTTTTTTAGAATCCCAAAACCACTTAACTACCTGAATCCTTGATGCAGAGTTCTAGTAAGACGGCCTTCTACAATGGCTGGCCTCAGCACTCACAAAACCCTGTAAGGACCTTTCAGTTGGCCTCAAGAATAAGTATTCGCTAAATGCCCTTAACTAATTCCTCAAAACCTTTCTAACACTTCATTTTCCGAAATTCCCATCCAAAATTGCCTACATTATCCAAAGGTCCGACCGGGCTAAATCCTACCACATTTTTCTCTATTTAAATTAAATCGAATACAAAAGTTAAAATAAGAAATAAAATTTTTTTATTGCTTTCGTTTTGGAAAGAAAAAAAAGAAAAGAAATCGTTAATATACAAAATGAGTCGACGTCTAAGAGACTGTGGCGTTTCGAGCTGTTGAAATGGCTCAGCGACCCGCTTTATTTTAAACGCCAAACTTTTCCTTGCTTAACAGCAAACAGAGTACTAAGAATAAAACGATAAGGGTTGCTGATTAGTGCTTTCATTTTACACCAAATTGACTTCAGACGGTTCCTGGGCTCAGACTTCTACAGTAAATTAAAGATTAATTTTAGAATCAAGAAGTTAAGATTTCAATAGGTGAAGCTTTATTCAAGACCTGTAGGTTTTAGAGGAAATGACGTGGATAAGAGCTCTGTTGCTGAGCCATTTAACGGCTCTAATTGTGACCTGACTAAAAGAATGGTTATTAATGGCTTGTTTTTTAGCGTTTATTTGGCAGCCGGAGCAAAAAAGTCAAGACTTGCAAATAATTACGAAAAAATAAATCAAGTAAAGCAAAATTTGGTTTGGTATTAAGACAAAATGTTAGCAATGTCTGGCATCATGATAATTCTCAGCAAAATGAGTCTATCTCAGTCATATTTTATGGGGTAAAGTCCATTTTGCTTTAGCCGTCAATAAATGCTCCAAATCCAAGCCCTCGTCCAGAGGCATTATCTGCAAGTCTTGACTGCTACGAAGTGGCCTTTGCCTCAATTCAATAATAGCCGCCGCAAATTGCCATTCGTTCAAATCACACAACACCACTGCCCTCTCCACAAACCAATTTAGAAGGCAACCAGAGAAAAAAGACTCGATCATTTTTCAGAAACAAAAAAAATCACATTACAGCAACGTTTCCCTGTTGCCTTTCTCCAAAATGAAATTTTTGACGATTTGAGCATTTATAGTGGTGGGCCGGGGCGCCACCTCGCCGACTACATCCGTCGTCTTGCTGCTTGCAGACAACGGCGTTGCCGTATTTGATGACATTATTACAAATTTGTTGTTGCACTGATCCGTGGTGGCTGCCTCATCTTTTTCCGATAAGCCTTCTCTTCGATTCCAATAAGTCTTCATTTCTGTCAATGACTAACGGACCATCGGCCAAATCTCCCGTTCCCGTAGGCCATTCCTTAGCCCCGCCCCTTCCCTTCTCTTGTACGCCACCCCTCCTCCGACTTTCCCTCAAAAGCATCGCATCTCACACTCCTTAAAATCCCGTTTGGCTCACCAATCTTTAAGCTGGTGTTGTGGTTACAGCCCCCAACGCTGCCGTTTAATAAATGGTTAATAATTACGCTGGGCGTTAGGCAGGGCGCCGCATTGATGCAGCTTGGGATGACAATCGTCGCCAGCCGATTGTTCGCCGTTATCAGCTGTTTTCTATTGCACATTCGCGCCGCCATCACCTTCAGCTTGCTTCCGTTCCCGCCATAAGGCATCTCTTCGTCCTCCAAAAAGTCGGCTTCGTCCTTGAGCAGGTCCATGTCAGACATAGACGGTTTGCGGCAACCCTCTTCGCGGACCTGCAAGTGCATTGATGAGACGTTGTCTTTGACGCCGCTTACAATTATCGAAGGCGTTGTGTCCCTTACATTGTTAACCTAAAACAATTAATCTTTATTACAATTTAATTATATTAAAATATTTCGAAATGGTGCTGAGCCTTTTCCCAGTTTTTAAAAGTCTAAGAGAATCAATCTTCACACTTGAGAATACAAAATATCCGTTAAAGTCTGTGTGTTGTAGGGCGCCAACTTCTTCTTTTTGCCATTGGAAAACGAGAACACTTTTTTGAGGATTGTAAACACTTCTTGGCGGAGTGTGGGCTGGCAGATTAAGTAGATTGGCGGACGGAATGCGCTGGCTAAGTTGGTCAGCAGTGACGCCAAATCTAGAGCAATCGCGTATGCCCTACAAAAAATGTGGTACTATATGCCAATACCGTAGTTTTTTTATTTAAATTTTAAAATTTTAAATAATCTTCCAAATTCAAACGATGATTAATTGTAAATCGAAGGTGTTTATCGTAGAAAGTAAAAATAAATTTAAGGTTTCGCTTCTATGTAAGACTTTAATTATCAGAAATATCTTGTGAAGAATGCATATTGTAAGCTCGTTCTACATTTAAAAAAAACATTTAAACGGCGGTTAATTATGAATCCAACATTTTTTTAAGAATATAAAAACGCTTTGGTTTTAGGCACAATTTAATATTTCTCTTTCTTTAGGACGACTATTTCACACTAATTTAGAAAATAGCTATAAAAACAAAAAGGCTATCAAGTACCGTCCTAATCCACTCCCCCTTTTTCAATCCACCAAAAATGCAGCACTTAAAAAGCTTACTGTACGTAATCCGTAACAAGCAGTGTTTTGTCTATGTGCTCCCAGGTGGTCAGCACTACGTTGATAATATTCGAAAATAAATAAGTGAACACAACCAGGACGGTTGCACGCGTCGCACTTCTAGCCACTTTCTGCAAATACCATATTTTTGGAATTAATTACAGTAATACCGTATACAATTATTTACCACTAAAAACCTTAAGTATTTGAAACAATCAGAAATATAGTTTTTCAAAAATTCAACAAAAATATATTTGGCGCCCCAAGTGAACTCATTAAGCCCTTGCTCGCAGACTAGACATTACTCTTTTTTAACCGCAACAAACTTGCCTTTCGCTTAAACTGCTTTGAGTTCGTGTTGGGAAGCGATAGGCTTTGCCGTTCGACCATCGCCAGAGTGCGAACGATACGAATGTTTAATGCTAACAGTGCAAAAAATGGGAAAAAGACAGTCACAAAGTTACGATACCAGAACCTCCAGATCTAAAAAATAATTAAATAAAATCTTATAAAAAGAGAAGCCCTTTAATACCAAAGAAAATAGGATAAAATTATTGAAAAAAGTTAAGCTCACCGTATGATAGGAAGTCCCATACACAAAATCTTGAAACTGGAGTTGGAACTCCATCATGGTACCTGTGCATTCTTCGACATGTGTAATCTGAAACAAACATTTTTGTTTAAAAAAACGCATTTGCAAGCCATACAAATAACCACACCGACCCCAAACTACAAAATCAGGCAAAAGTCAAGCCTAAGGTTGCATTGATGGAAAGGGAAAACGTACATGGCATGAGATCATGCTAGTCCGGAAATATTAACAAAAAATAACCAAACAGTTTCAGCTCGAAAAGACGGTGACCAGAATTCCCAAAGACAAAAAACGGCAGTTGAAAAATCAAAATTAACAGATTGGAACATTTTATTTCTAAATTTTAAGACACAAATACCATAAACAACACAAATTATACCGTATTATGTTTAAAAATAAAAAAAAATATGCCGTTTGCATTGTCATTTTTGCGTTTTGCATCTCTCATGTGTATGTGTGTGTGTCTGATTTTTTTTGTCCATGCATTATTTTGTCCGCACACTCAACAAAATAAAAATTCTTAACAAATCAACTAACCTTGAATTCAAACCAAATCGTGCCCTTGCTTAAAACGCCGACCAAAATCACAAATAAGATAATATATTTTCGGTGTTTTTGTACACACTGCACCCATTGCAGTTTGTCGGATAAGCAGTACCGCTCGAAGGTTGCCGCCAAAATCAGAAACGTTGATGAGGTTATGCCACAATGAGATACTGTTAGTATTGGAACCATGTACCGGAACCTACAAAAAAACACGAAAGTCTTT
Organism: Drosophila nigritarsus; assembly: GCA_035044305.1. Taxonomy (NCBI): domain Eukaryota; kingdom Metazoa; phylum Arthropoda; class Insecta; order Diptera; family Drosophilidae; genus Drosophila; species Drosophila nigritarsus. The sequence goes on from JAWNMF010000648.1 coordinate 17,756, forward strand.
TTTTATTTTAAAAACGCAAACAAAAATTTAATCCTAACAACTCATCGTTTGGCGACAAAGTCAATTAGTGACAAATCCAATTTTTTTTAAAAGTTTCTAAATAAAACAAAAATAGTTTTTATATAATTTTAACAGCTTTTTTTGATACTTAGTCATTGTTATAACAGCAACTATTTTTGTTTGAATTCTCATACACAGGAATACATAATTTAATCACAGCTATTCAATTTTATTCAATGCTACACAACAATAATTAGTTCAGTAATGTCGCTTTTCAGGGTTCAAAATTTATTTTCTCAATATTAACAAATTGAATGGGTTTATATTGCTTTGGTGTTTTAAAAAAGATGAACATTTTCGTGGTGAAACACCCAAAAAATTTTAATATACTATTTTTGTGGTACCAACCAGTGCTTTCATTTGAGTCCAAAATGAGCCCAAGCAGTTTCTTTGTTCAAACTTCCTCAGTAATCTAGGGAGATTTTTGACAGAAAATTGGAATAAAGGTAATTTTATTATCCTTGTAGATTAAGCTATATCCGTTTTAAAAATCATGCAAACTTCTGTGAAATTTGCTGGACTCATTTTGGACTCAAATGAAAGCTCTGGTACCAACGCAAAAATTTTTATACCATTTAATGAACCAATAATATTTAGTTTAGAACGTGCTACAAAATGTCTGTAGGCCGTATTTTGATATTTCAAAGAGGCCGGCAATAGGCGGGGCTAAAAATTTAGTGCAATTTTCAGAAAATAAAGTAAAGAGAGGATTTGGCGAGTGTAAAATTCAGATACATGTCAACATTATGAAAAAGTTGTAGGCCTTTTTAACTAATGTTTTAAGTCAATTTAACCTTTAGTTTCAGTTTTACCAATCAATTCATAATCAATTTCAATTCATTATTCAATTAGCCCAGTTGGAACCAAAAATTAGCCAAAAATTTAATGGCCCAAAAAGCCGCTCAGTTTTGCAGTAAAAAAAATTAAGGATTTCAAAAAAAAATTAATGACATAATGCCAAAAAATTGGTTTTAAAACAGATTTAAAATTTTCAAAAAAAAATAAATTGCAAAAAAAGCAATTGACCAAAAATCCTACAACTTAACCAAGGCACATTGTGTTTGAAAAAATGACGACTTGCGGCAATGTCAACTCGCAACAGTCAACTCACCAGTCTCTAATGTCGATTTGTAAAGCTTTAATGCAACAGCAGTCCAGCTGACTTATAGACGGTTGAATGTCCTGACGTTGGCGCTTGCCATAAATTGACAGTTGTGATTCAAAAGCATGACAAATCGATAATGGCTAGTTGAAATTTTGTAAGTTAACTGTTGCCAGTTGGCATTGCTGAGAGTTTCAAATTTACCGGCATGTTGGATCGGTAATCCAGCAGCCCACCACATAAACACTGCCCCGTTTCAAAACACAATGAATGCCCAAACTTCCATCTGGCCAACAAATGTATAGCCGGTGTAATAGTGGTATAGCCAAGCAAAAAAAATAAAATTGGCTTACCAAATTCTCACTAATAACGGCGACTGCAAGTAGTCCGACAGAACGTTTATTGACCTGAAATCGTTTAAAATGAAGGATGGCTAACCGGTTTACTTGTCCTAAAACCTACATAAGGAGGACGTAGGCGCCGCTGACAAATATGTCAAAAAACGTGAGAAACATCATGTACATGTTGTAGGTTGTGCGATGATGCTTCCTAAATTACCACTTAATTTGTATATAACCAAATTCTTGGCCCACAAAATTAAAAGGTCTTGGATCTAGGAAAAATAGAACTTGAACAAAACGACGCAAAATTCAACATTGTGGTTACGGTACACCCAAAGATAAATACGGGCAATAAAAAATGCAAAAGATTATGTATATTACTCAAATAATTTATGATTTTCGCTTGTTTGTTCGTGCACCTTTTTTGTCAACTTTTGTTCGGTTCCTTTGTTTTTCCGCATTTTTTCACCATTTGTCTTTTTCCTTGGTAGCTTTTTGTCCGTGCGTCTGTTTGCTCCGCATGTTTATGTCCGCCCACTCTCTCATCAAAAATACTCTTACATCCCCTCCTTGCAAAACCTGCCTATCTCCTGCCTTTTTCCCAAATCGACTGGGAACCACTCTCTCCACTTCCTCACCACCCTCTCCCACGGCTAACGAAACCCTACTAAAGACACTAGACTGCAATCCAATTTTAATTTATCTATCCCCTTATACATTCCGCCTCATTCCACCAAGTGGAACAAATCCAAACCTCGTGGAAAACAGATAGAAGAAAAAGCTGTTCTCCACTATGCTGACTAACGAAACGGTGGTGCCGAAGACGGTGACTATCCAAAACCGGACGTCCGTTAAAGGCGGTTGTTCAAAGGCGCATTGAGAGGTTAGGTCGCCGACACTTTCTGTTGGATACCCGCTAGTTGCCGAATGGTTAGCTAAGGCAAAGCCGTCGTTGTAAATTAAACTTAAGGAATTGTTGGCCGAAAAACTCGTATTTTCCATTTTTGTTTATTGTTGTTGTTAGAACAATGATTTGAAGTTCATTTTACCACCCGTTTGTGTCAATGCTGAAGTTTCCGAATTGACGATTGTTTGGCTCGCTGCCTGGACTGAATACTAACAATTGTAATCTAAATGAAACTAAATCGAGTCCCAAATAAAATAATATGTCAAATCGTTTAGTTTTCTTTATTGTATTTGTATTGCAATATTTATTTTCAGCCGTTTCATAACTTAGAGAAGTAGTTGCTTGTGGGAGTAGTAGCCATAATATGATGCCAAAAATTCAATGGCACACAATTGGCTCTTCATTAACAATGTTATCGGTCCTAAATTAAACAAACTTTATTACATTTTCTATAACAAAATACGGTGTGTAAGTTAAAGAATTAGCGCACAAGTTTTTAGAATACAGTAAGCGATTTCTACAAGATATTTGATAAAAATTTGGTATGGTTATAAAGTACGCTTAAAAATTGATCAAAATTTCAGAAAAAAACAACTATTAAAAACTGGTAAATTGTTGAATTTGGCAGAATGCCAAAACTGCCTATCATATGCCCTGTATAATTTCAAATGAACTGTTACAGAGAGGTGCAACTGTAGTTTGAATCCAGTTTGAGGCAAATATTAGACGAAAATTAGAAAAAATGAGAGAAAGAAATTACTAAAACGTGAAACTGAATTGTGAAAAATGGGAGAAGGCCTTTACTAAAATGTTAATAGTAATTGAGAATCTCTACTAAGTATTCCTTGGCTTATTTAATGCCTTAGCACCTCGTGCCCCATAAAAAACCCATTGTGCCAAAAAAACACAATTTTTGAGACATAAAATAGCAAAAAAACATGACAAATAACTTGATCACTTCATCCTCCTTTTTTCAGATCGCTCTCTGCCGATCTCTTAATTATTAAATTACTGAACTTGAAAATAAAAAAAAATAAAAAAAACAAATTGTTCAAAATTATCAATCAAGAAGAGGATACAAAAGCAACGAATTAAAAATGCCGACCGACCGGCTGAACACGAAACGAAAAGATAAGAAAGACGAATCAATTCGCCGGAAAAAAAAGAGTTTAGATAAACACAAGGAAAGGAGGATTGCGTTTTTTTCACACATAAATTTTTTGTCTTTTTTGTTTTTGTTGTCTTCTATGTTTTTGAAAAAATTCCTCATTTTTTTTCTTTTGAAAAAAATTTTTTTTGCGGTTCAAACCAAAGTGAAAGACAAACAAACAAAAAACAAGCGGAATGTTACACCTTTGGAGAATATGCTCATTTAAAAAGCAATAAAAAAAAATTTTTTGGGTTTTATATTATGTGTAACAAATGCAAAAAAAATTGATGCTTTGACTCGAAGAAAAAATTGTAGTGAAGAGTTTTGAAAGGCTCCTCTATTTTATTCTAATGAACTTTTTTGATTAATTATTGGGGGAGAATAAAAAAATCAAAATCCAAAGTTAATGCATACTAATTTAAATAATTTGGAAAAGGAATATTACTCATTTTACCTTTAAATTATTTCCAATCCCTTATTATTGGCAATAAATCTCTTTGCCAATTTAAGGAATTATAGCTAAATTTAACCAAACAAAGATCTTATGATATACTTGAAGACAATTTTAAGCTATTAAATCGGATATCACGACACCAAATTAATCATCAGTCTAATAAGAAAAGTTCATAACACCAACTTGCGATTTCAAATGAAATTTATACCAAAAACAAGCCAAAAATCTGTAAACATTGTGTTGAATATTTCTCACAAATAGCTTATATTTTAAATACAATCTTAAATGCAATCATAATTGAGATTTAAGGTTAGAGCCAAAATTTTAACCTTAACCGAAAAAGTCTAAGCCTCGGCACAAGTCTAAATATACAACAAAACCCAAATTTTAGTCTAGGCCTCAGCCTAAGCCCTTATGCCAAAAGCATACGCTGAACATACGCTAAAATAGACTATCTTAAGGCTCCCATATCCCTGATGTTGATTGCAAAACTGAGCAACATAGACTTATAAACACGTATTAAAATGTTGTCATGATTTCCAAAACATGAAAATGTCTGGTTAAAACATAAAGCCTAACTTAAAACTAGGTTTAAGGAAATAACAAATTAAAAGCAATCTATGTTGAATGCAAAATATATTAACAAACATAATTTCTAAAAATCAACAACAAGAAAAAAGCGAAAGATATAAGGTGTAAAAAGACACAGAACCCAATCATAGGATTATGCCAAAAAAATCCACACAACATACATTAATAATTAATTGACAACACATAAAATATATGTTTGTAAATTGCGATTACACATTTAACAGGTTGTCAACAGCATGGCGCAGCTTATTTTTATGGAATAAAAAAATGTTTTCATTATCAAATGTAAAGCAATTTAGCATAACCCACCAGGCATTTTTTCCATTATGAGTCAATATCAAATCAAATACAATTACAGAATATATACACATCTCCATAATTTATTTTTCAACGTTCCCTCATCAGCATTAAATCCTAAAAAAAAGAACTATAAAGCGTGTATGACATCAAACGAAGTTCCAATTAAGCTTGAGCTGACAAGCATAAAAAAATGTAAACTATTTTCTTCACATTTTAAAACTTTTTTCTTTTCACATTGAAACAAAGCAAAAAAACATCAACCGTTTTTTTTTGTTTTAACAAACATTTCTTGTCTTTATTCATTCTTCGCCAAAAAAAAGTGAGTAAAACAATGCTTCAAAATGTTTTTTCTTTGGTTTGGCAAATCTAATTTGCAAAATTTTGCAATTGAAATGTTATATGTACGCCGCTCATTTGTGCATTGTGGTGACAACACTGCGTTGTATAGTTGTAGATTAGTTTGTCCACCTAAATAATGAATATCAGCAATGTGATTCAAGTAGTTCAAAAAAAATAAATATATTGTCATATTTTAAAAACAAAATTTGGTCCATAAATGCTAGATCACTATAGTACGATGAAAATATTGAAAACTTTATGGAACACACTAATAATTATGACATACACTGAGAAATATTAAAAATGCATAAATGATGTATTATATATTTATTGTACTATATAATCAACAAAATTTCTTATAATTTCCACTCCACAAAATATTAAATTTCATTCAATTCAGTAATTTTCACGTATTTACAAAAAAAGATTTTAGAAACTTCAACATTTTTTATTGTCAATATTTCATAATTAAAACGCAAACCATTGAAATATAGTGTCGTGAAAAGTTTGATATCGATTTATTCGTTCACCACAAGCGTTGAGCAGCGGCGTAAAAAATGCGCTCTTTTTTATGGTAAATAGCACAAGACATTTGGCCGACCCGCCAAAATAAAGTTCCCTTGTAAGCCATTTATCGTCAGCACATATTTATAGTTACGTATATTTTTTAAAAAAAAAAATAACAAACTTTGTTTTGAACAAATTATTTTCTAATTGTTTTTTTCTTTTAAAAGACATTTTTATAATATTTTAAAAAGCGAATGACTCCAATTTTTTTGTTTTGTTCCCACTAGAATTCGGCTACTATTTATTTTGTTCTAACTCTTGGTCACAGTTTGAATTTCAAGCAAACAAAACTTTGAATAATTGAAATTTAATGTTTTATCTTCAAATTTGTTTATACTAACAATAAAAGGAAAAAAAAACCTAAATGTTGAAATGACTACATTAAAAAACAGCTATATGATAAGTTTATCAGTGTTTTTGTGTTTTTCCATAAACAAAACCGCTCCACAATTTATTATCAAACTTTGTTATAACAATATGCTTGTTATGTGTTAAGCAATCTTTCTGGTGGCTTTATAACATAATTTATTATTATTATGGTCGATAAATTGCCAAATTCAAAATAACAAAAAATCAGTACTTAAATAGGCGCAATTAGCTACTCATTAAAAATATGTTATTACAGATTTATTATCATTTCAATGTTATACGGTGTACGGTTACAAAAACAGTAAACAGCTTAAGAGGCATATTAAATCTAATCAAAACCGAATTTAACCAAATTACATAACATAAATGCATACAAAAATGCATACAAAAAATGCATAAATCAAATAGCAACACTAAAAGTGAGCTTTAGAAAAAGGCATTAAAAAATAAAATTAAAAATTTTTATCGATAAGATTTGATTTATCAAAAAAATGCGTATGGAAAAATTACGATAGGAGCATTTTCCAATTTTTTGTTTTGCTTTTTTTATTGAAATTGTGAATGAGTTAGGACGAGCGCATTTTGCTTAAGTTCTGAATTGTATTGAACCAGAATAAACGGCCAGAATTAGGGAAAAAAAAATCTTTTTCTCATTGTCAGAACGGCGCATAGCAAAAAAATAATAAACAGCGTGAAAATTTCTTTTCAATAAGCCAAGAATACAATCGAAATAAATAATTATCACTCCGGGAGTTCTTTATATCATTTTGTATATTTTCAATAGATTTTTTGAAATAACAGATTACAGTTATTGCAACGGTTCTTAACAGCTTTTTAAATATAATTAATACATAATGAATGACACGTGACAACAAATATTTTATTAAACTAAACGTGCAAATATAAATTTTGTCTGAAATGCTTAATAAAGGTCAAAAGATACATGTAAAATAGCTTATTTAAAAAGCTTGAAAAAAAGAATTCACGTCTAAAAGTTCTCAGACATTTTTGTTTTAGTATCCCACTTCAATTCCTGTTAGCTTTACACTTTGTTTGTTTATTTTTTATTGGTGTTTATCCTTTATAAAAAAGCAACTTTTTTTAAATATGCAACATGAATTGCACAATGATGTTTATACAAAACTACGTGTGATTACTATATATAATTCATTTTTTACAAAATATATGAAATTTGTCGTATAAAATTCGTTTGCATAAATTTTTAAATTAGAAAGTTTTATGTTGATTCGGTTTAGCCATATTCATACATTTGGTATTACTCATACATTGAAAAACAATTCGACGATTTTACATTTTTTAATGCACAACTTTAAATATTAATAAGAAAATAATAAAAAAAAAAGGGCTGGCAGGGAATTAATAAATTAAAATATAATATTGATTCTAACAAACAAAAGCAAGAAGGTCATGAGAAAAAGTCAGTTGTCAATAAATACATGTTATGTTAAATATAAAACAGGAATCGACTAACAAAATATAAACATTTGTTTTTTTGAGAAATTTTTTTTGAGAAAACTATTTTTTAACCTATAGGGGAAAGTTCGGCAATAAAAACTTAATTTTTTATTGTTTATTGGTATTTTTTCATTAAAAAAATATCCCTAGCAATAAGTTCATTTGCCATAAAAATAGTAAAATCAAACAACTAAGAGTCTAATTTTTTATATTTTAAACGCTTTTTTAAAAAATGTTATTTGAAAATTTCATTTAAAATTTTAAAGATAACCAGCCCCATCAAATAAAGGCTTTAATTATTAAGGTTAAAATTTAATTAAACTATAAATTAAATTAAACTATGAAATAAAAATGGTTTTTTTAAAAAGTAATTAATTTTGGTAAGAGTGTATTTGATCTAATATCAAATAAATACTCTATGTTTAAAATATATATGCTAAATTTCATTGAGAATATTTTTTTTGTAAATTACAGTTCAAAAATAGAAATCTACTCCAAAACTCAACATACAACATGACAAAATATCATAATTCTTTGCAAAGTAGATCAATTATGTGTTTGACACGGCAACAACACACATATTAACTACTGTATGCATGTCTTCCGGAATACGAACATCAATTGTTTTTTTGCGTTAGAAAAACTGCTAAAGCCAATTACTTTTCTTTAAATCTTATTTTTCACTCTCTTTACAATGTATTTGCATCTATTTCCATTGTTTGTTTGAAATAGTACTGTAGTACTGTTTTCCTCGTTATTTTGCAATTTATCATTTTTTTGTTTTCTCTGCTGTGCTACACAATTATTCCGTTTACATTATATTTTTACATATTCATGCAGTAGTTTTTCCATATTTTAAATTTATCATCTTGATTTTGGGATTTTCATTTCTAAACATGAATTTTCAGATTAAATATTTGATAAAAGCCAAGCTTTTAAAAAAATTTTAAAGAAAGCAATTGTTACACTTAAACTTTTTTTAGATTAACCTTTTGCAGAAATCTTTAAAATTATAAAGATAAACAATTTTTTCTCAAATTTACATAACTTAACATAAAAGAATTTCTGCTTTATAAATATAATTTAGAAAATCAATCATTGACGTAAGAAGTATTTATGAGAACTATAAATTTACTTAAAATATTGATGTAAAAAACAAGGAGCTGTTTTTTTTAATTGTTGGAAGGGTTTAAGAACAAATATCTTTATTAAAATTGATTTAAATGAAGAACAGCGGTAATCCTTAGAGGATTGCCTTAAACAAAATAATAATAAGCTAAATATAGAATCATGCTTTAAAGAGAAAAGATAAAATAAACGAAAAGTTAACTAACAAGCAGCTGGGCCCTAACCTTAGAGGTTCAGAAGTTGAAAGTAGGTAAAAACCTTAGATGTCAAAAAGCGTTATAGCCGTAGCCAAAGCGAGAAGTCTCCCCGAAAAAATCGAGTCGCCACTAAGATTCCAGCAGCCAGAAAAAAACAACATAATAAAATGAATCCCAAAAATCCCTTTGCCCAGATTTGACAAAAAGGTTAAAACATTCAGGAGCCATTTTAATTTTAAATTTAAATAGAAAAGAAAAATAAATGAACTGCATTTAATAATCTTTTGAGAAATGTTTGGCGAAATGTTTCGCGGGACGCGACAATTGACTTAAAATGTTTGTTTATAATCAAAACTATGCGATGTAATGAGAAAGAATTTAAAAATAAATATAAACACGTCCACCAACATTTCGTTGAATTTGGATAGACTAAGTTGTTGTTTTTTGTAAAAAACTGTTTTTTATTAGGGAACAATCATATTTATTGTACTTATAATTATCGGTAGCAAACATTGTTTTCATTTTAAGTAAAAGACAATGCAACTGTAATACTAATCTTCTGAAAAGTGCCGGAAAGCCCAAATCAAATCAAAGCAACACTTTCATTACCCGTTACAGTAATTGTTCAAAACAAAAAAACGGAAGCCGCATAAAAACCACGGAACTCTGCCACATTCCCGATATCTGCCCAAAAAAAGCATTAAATTCCCAAAAAAGTGTACGTTTAACATTAATATTTTTTTGCCAATTCCATTTCAATGTAAGTTTTGTTAGGTGGAATTTTTATTCAAAAATGCGTTTAAAAATTTTTTATAAAATTTGTATAAACACCAAATTCAAAGAATTTTTTTTATTTTTCGTTTAAGTGCAAGACGCTTTGAAATGTTGCCTCTCTAAAAAGTTGTGGAAACAGTGGAAACGTTATTCAACTTGGGAAAAATTGTTACACATTTTTTTCTTTATTATGACAAATTTTGAATTTTTCATAATAAAACTAAGCAATTAGGAGTGTTTATTTGCTTAGACTCTTAAAAAAATGTTTTAAAATTCATACGTTTTTTGCATTCTGCTTTGTCATTTTGTAAAACTAAAGTAAAACTGTCTTGTAAAAAGATTATCAATTGCACATTTTTTTTCAATAAGAAATAAGTTATCAGTTGCCTCAGTCGCCAAATCTAAAGCAATAAAAAATGATGTTTAACGATGATGTTTCTCTGTTAAGAAATGCATTATAAACTGCAGCTGCGGTTGTTTCTCCATGTGAGAATGCATTATTAACCGCTGCTGCGGACGTTTCTTCATTCAGAGACAAATCGCAAAATGCGTTTAAAAACAAAAAACCAATAATGCGGCCGAGGATTTCAATGCATATAAAACAAAAAAAAATATAGTCCCACAGCGAGTGTGTCGCCATTTTTCCGCTAGCAAAACAATGTGTCACAAGGTTTGCCGCATTATCAAATTATGGATAACCCATCTTCGGCTGTGTCTATTTCTGCTTCCCAAATAGACAAAAAGCACATCAAAACAGCGGCTTAGGTTTAGGCTTGTTCCTATAAGCGCAAGGGCGCCAAGCCAAATAAATTTTTTTTTCAATTTAACGCCAAACATCGAATGACGTTTACCTGAAAAAAATTTTATCAATCAAAAATTGCGTCACCTTTGAAATTGTTCAATTTGGCGAGGAATGCAAACTAGAGAAATTTATACTCAAACATTTCCTCACGTAAAGGTGATACATCAGTAACAACTCGAAATTTGATGAAATTTTGTTAAATGAAAAATAGGTAAAAACAGCGACAAACAAAAATAAGCACGGACAAAACCAATAATTCTTGAAGACATTATTAAATAAAATTCATATTTGTAAAGACATTTCAACGTTTGTTCATCATTCACTGTCCGCATGATACAATCTTTTGTGTGTCGTGCTAGACAACACACAGTCAAACATTACTCATCTAAAAACGGCCAAAAGTCCGGAACCAGCCAATGTCCACTCACACAACACGCAGCTAAACGTCCTTCACCAAAAAAAACGGCCAAAAATCTAAAACCAAAGAATTAAGCCAAAAAAAAGTGTATGTGCGGGGTGAAAGACTCATTGTGTTTGACTCCAAAACCACACACCCTCGCCCCGCCCACACACCCTTCCCTAAAAAAAAACGAAGAAAAAATTACAAAAAAAAGAGTGTAAAGCAATTTGTTTTTGGAGGGGAAGAAGACATGATTTGTCCATAAAAAGAAAATTTTTTCGGTTTTAATATGTAAAAATTATTTCTTGACGCAAAAAAATGGGCGCTCTACCCTCTCCCAAAATGCTTCTTTCACTTTTTTTTGCCCTTTATCTTTTTTTTGCTTTTTGGCCAAAAAAAAAGAAAGAAAATTCTTTGCTAAAAATTAATTAATTTTTTTTTGTTTTTACTAAAAATTAATTATTTTTTTAGTCGAAATACCTGGAAGTTGGTATAACGCAACATTGCTTATTGCCTACGCTCTTCTTTCTGCCCTTTTAGCCAATCGTCCATTCATCCGTCCATCTAACAAATTTTTGGTAAAGAGCAAAAATATTATTTTTAGAAAAGTTTTGGAAATAAAATAAATTGATGAAGAATTTATTTTTGATTGGTAGTTTTGGCTGACTGAACGCATTCGAAATTTTGCACTGTCAATTGATTTTTGTAGGGCGTTCAATCAAAAGTATAAATGGTGAGTTTTTCGTGTTCATTTTTGTATTATTTGCTGTGCTGACCGGTTGGCTATGCTATTTGCCCAGAGAAAACTCATTTTCCCATTCAAATTTTTTTTATGAAATTGGGCTATTTTAGGTCATTTATCCTAACTGTTTGGCTAGACCTTACTATCGCCTTATGAAGTTATTTCGTCCTGGACTGTTGTCTTTATAAATTTTTACCTGTTAGACTAATAGCTCTAAATGTTTCTGCTTTTTGGACTATTGTCTCAGACAGAATAATAACGAACTATTGCCCATTCACAATTTTGTCTCATGTATGTTGTCTGTAGAATCCTTGGTCTGTCAAACTGTGGTCTTTGGTCATTCTTGTCTCCAAATCTAGTCCCTGGAAACTTTTGCCTATTGTCTTTTTCGAATTTTGTCTCCCAAACTGTTGCGAATTGACTTTGCAGACTTTACCGTATGTCTCTATAAAAAAATTGCTTTACTGTCCATTTTTCAAGAAATTATTTGACTGAAACAATTTAGCATATTTTCAACTCCAGGTCACAGCACAACCTGACGACCGTTAGTGGTGGACTGCCGCGCTACGATCCAATCACTTTGCGTCGAATCCCTTCACGTCCGGCTTCCGTCGTCCTGGACTCACATGGTACATTCATATTATTATCAAACTGACATAGAAAACGGTAGCCAGAATCCCGACAAATATTTTACATCAAACGTAAAAAATTTTTTTTATTGAAAATCATTTATTTTGCTCCTACGGTATCACTGTCTCCTTATATTAGGTTGTCTCATAAATTTCTGACAAATTTTTTCTAAAAGTAAAGGTTTATTTTTCGGATAGAAGAAAGAATAATATTAAATTTTTTTTATTTAAATTTGCGCAATTTACGGCGGTATGATAGGACACTCGCACATCAAACTTACAGAAAATATAACGCATAATGATAAAAATGAAGAAAATTTTAGCCAATATAAGTTAAGAAATTGAAAAATTAAAATATGTTGATCTCACGTGAAAAATTGAAAAAAGTTTATTTAATGTGAGAAGTTACTAAAAAAATAGCAAATGTTTACATCATGTGAGAAACAATTTATATACTCGTTTGGTTTTCGTTTTTTGCACATAAGATCAATATTTTTTTGTGTACAAAGTAAATTTATTTTACCACCACATTTTTCAAACATTTCTCTCACAAAAATAATTTTAGTCCATACGATTCACCTTCCACTTTAGGTTCAAAACAGCAATCCAATGATAAACACCAAAATTCAGAACACCGATTACACGCCAGATTGTGAAACAAGATCCGCCTACGCAAGGATGGTTCGCGATAGTAATCCGCCAATGCAAAACCAGCTAAGCAACAACAATTTGCAAACGACAACTGATATGTTCGACTCGTATAATTTAGCAATATTTTACCTTTATATTTTCTACATTTTATCAATTTTGACAAGTTCTACTTTCTGAAATTTTATTCGAAAACCGAATTCACCATGACTGCATCTACAAAAAGAAAAAAAAGATTCGAATTTAGGTCAGATGACAATGGGTCCGCCAAACTCAGCGAGCACTGTAATATCTCTGCCGGACGCGTCGTTTTTTTGTTAAAACAATTGCCCGCACTTGTGCTTCTAATAATTGGAACGTGGATCATTATGGGACATTATTTTTACGGTATTGACTTTGATTTTGCGTAAGACTGTAAATTAACACAATACCATAACCTATATAACTGAAAGACCGAAATTCGTACTCTCTCAGGGCCCTTAATTCCAAAATGGTCCAAAAATGGTTCAATTGCGGAAATGATTTAATACGAACGAGTACAGTACAAATGCTTAATACTTACGGTGCTGACAAAACCAAAAAATTAAAGGTGTATTTGTGGTCTAGTAGATAATAGGGCGTGCCGCGGGTTCGAAATCCTACTGGGCACCTTTAATTTTCTAATGATTTTATGGTCTAGTGGATAAAAGAATAGGTCTTGATAAAAGATAAAAAGATAGGTCGTTTTATTGACCTGTAAAATTTCTATTGTGCAGGTAAACTGAACACGCCGAATTGTTCCACCTATGTTTCCTTATCAGTAATGGAGTTTTGGGCTGCAGCCACGTCCATTATCACCGGAATGATTGTGATGTTGGGCGTCACCATCTGTGGAGGAAGCAGTCAGAAGGGCTCGACTTTTTTCGCATTCTTTCAGGTTCGCCTCAATCGAGCTTACTGAGCCACGAAGAGAAGAGATAATTTGTCCCACATTTTAGATAAATCGCGTCATTTTTTCCGTGCTCAGCAGTGCGCTTTGTGTGGGGACGATAATCCTTATAGTTCAAGAAGGGTTGAATTTGAAGGAATTTGTAAGTTTTTGAAAAAAAATTTATTTTCTGTTAACCCAATTTCACTCAAATTCAATGCCAAAGAAAATTCTTGAGTCACACTTAATTTAAAGGTTAGGTTTAAGCTCCAGGCTCAAGCTAAGCCTGTCAATAATTATAACTTTCGGCTTAAGTTTCTTTTAAGGAAAAGCTTCAAATTTTGGCTTTTTATTGCGGTAAATTTTTAATCTTAAGTTTAGGCTCATGCTTATGCTCTAGGCTTAAGAATTATCTTCCGAATAGTTTAAGGTTAAAGTCCAAACCAAAGGATAGGCTTAAGTATAAATTAAAATCCAGGTCTAAACTTATAACTTAAGATATAGCTTAAGCATGAGTCCTAGTTCAAGCTCAGGCTTCAATTTAAAAGTTTAAGCTCAAGCTTAAGCCTACATTAATAAAACTTTACGCTTAGGCATATCCCCAAGCTCAGATTCATGCTCAAGCTGCAACCTAAACTTTAAGGCTGACTCAGCTGTAATCCAAAGCTTATTCTTAGTCTAAAGTTTAGTCTTAAAATTGAGCTTAGTCTCCGGTTTTGTCTAGCCTATGCTTCAGCTTGTGTCTAGCCCTGGTTTATGTCCGCCTCGGCTAATGTACCAACTAAATCCTAAGCAAATGCTCAAGTCTCCTAACCAAGTTTAAGCTCAAGCTTACATTTTAAGCTATTAAAGCCGCATTTATCCCCATAAACTTTAATTGTCTGCAAAACAAAAACCATTCCAGGAAGCCTTTCAAGAAAAACCATTCGAACATTTGCTTCCGCTCCAGTGCTTCTCACTGCAAAATCGTTTCCTCACCAACGCCATCCTTGTTGTCGCCTTGATGCTCATCGTCTTGCTGGCCGTCCTTTCTATGGTCTTCAACGTCTATGACTTTGTCAAAAAGGACGACCAATCAAGAGGCAAAAAGAAGCCGCCGCCACAGTGATTTAAACTTTTCCAAATTTGTTTTAATATTATAGAATTACTGTAAATCCTCTGATTAAGACCTTTCTCTCTATACGAGCTGCTTTCCTTCACCCTAAAGGAAACTCTAACACTGTATAGACAAAAAAAACGCAAATTTCAATTAAAATTTTTTTGTTATCCGCCGCCTTATTATCCGCATACATTTATGTTTGACGTCGTTTCGTCCGGTGTCTTACTGTCCGCGCATATTTTTGTCTGTCAGTTATTACGTCCGCCTCTGTTTGTCCGATGTATTTTCTTTTTTTTTTTGTTCCGGATCCTAAATGTCTACATCTATTTGTCTGGGGATTAATTCTCTGCTTTAAATTGTCCGGTGTCTTATTATCCGCATCAGTTAATATACCGACCATTTGTCCCGCATAATTTTGTCCACATTAATATATCCGGCTTTCTCTTAATTATCACTTAATGACTTTACAAACAAATGAAATTTGACTTCTTTGCCAAAAAAAATGCTAAAAGTGTTGTCGAAAACCACGGTGTGTTTTCCGGCGGTCCGGCATTGAATGCTGCCGTATTCGGGCACATACACCGTCCCGATACGGAACTGAGGCCATTCCTAAACACAAATCGTTGCCCATTCACTACTTAAAATCCACAAAATAATAAATTCGAACCTCAACTCCGTTCACGTCAAAAATGCCAAAATCAACGTCGCCGTTTGACAAAACGTACCAGTGGATTAAGCCGCCTTCGCCGACGTCAATCTCCACCTCGCGGCGGTTGCGCGGCGGCACATTCAGCGTCACTAGCTTCTCGTCGGCCACATGTTCAGGGTTCTTTGTCGGGTTGTACCTAGACCCCAAAAAATAAAAAAAAACAAAAATAAAAAAAAAAATTACTTTAAGGCCACCGGCGGCGGACCGCCCATTCTCAATAGTCCCGTCCCCGGGTTACCGCACTTAGGCAATTTGGTGCCGCCCCACCTCGCGTACAAACAGTCCGCACCAAACTCTTGCAACAAATATTTTTTGTAGTCACCGCCGATAAAGAAGACTTTTTCGCGGCTCTGCTCAGAGAGCACCGCCTTCACCACCTTGTAGGCGGCCATCACAATCGTCGGTGCGTTGATGATATATACTTGTCGAGTAATGTCCGGGAAAAGATTCTAAACAAATCATGCAAATTGCAACTCAGTCTAAAGATAAACAATAAACAATAAAAAAAAACATTTCTGGTGGCAATTTTTACAGAATTTAAATTACCGGCAGTTTTGGCGTTCTGCTAATATGCAATTGTCGGCATTAATGGCATTCTGGTTATCATAAAAAATAAAACTATAATTTTGGCATTTGGTCCAAAATAAAATTTAAATTTGATATTTCGACTTTGGCAATACGAGCAGTCTTTTTCTTTGCCTGGTATACTACTGTAGACTATTTGAAGTACACACCCAATACATGATAATTAAATTGCCTGCAGCCTCTTCGTACTGCATAGCAACAAATTTAAACTGCCAAATCCAAACCTGTAGATATTTGAGCGTGTTGGCATAAATCTTGACGCTCGAAGAATGTAGATGATCCGAATTGTACCCCTCCAAATCGATAATTACCCGTAGTCCAAGCTTTCGATCCGTTCTCTGCTCTTGCAATCTAAAACCAAGAAAAAATTAAATGACGCGCACGAATAACCAACGAGAACAAAATAGAAAAAGGTTCTCTTATTTTCATTTTGAACTTGACTTGGTCTCAATTTTTTCAAAATTGCAAGTTTCCTTTATTTTTGAATAGTTCTTGAACCAAGATAATCGCCGTTATAAAATGTAATCAACCCCCTCCTCCATCCCTCTCGGTATGAAATTTTACAGTAGCATTGAACTATGTTTTCATTTAAGTCCAAAATTAGTCCCAAGTTATGTGCTACGCCAAAAAAAAAACATGCAATATCGGCCATACTGCTAATTAATTTAAAAAATTTTCTCGGTCAAAAATTGCTATTCTGCGGCAAAAGTTCTAAATTTTTTAAAGCAATTTTCTCTCTCCGCTTGCCGAATTTTAACCCGAAGAGTCTTCGGCTTTTTTCCTTGTTTTTTTTGTTTGCTTCAAGCTTTTAACTTTTAAATTAAAGAACAAATTCACCATTTACTTCTAATGTAGTACTGCTGAGAGCCCCAATTGTAAACAAAAACACCGACTCACTCGGCAATGAACTAAAAACTAAAATTTAAAAAAAAATGACACGTGCTCACCTTACTAACTGATAAATTAGTGCCGTCTCTTGTATCGTTAATCGATAGACGTCGCTGACGCGTCCACAATGCGACAGCGTTTTTGGGTGCGAGTTGCCGGTCGCCTGCATTGAAATAACATTGCCCTCTGCATCGAAGCCCATTATACCACCTGGAAAAAGGAGCATATCATAAACTCCCTTTTATGCAACAATCCTTTAAGGGGCCTTAACGAGCGGGGTCCAATCACAGAAAACACAGTGACAAACTCAAACATCAACAAACAATGAACAAACCTGGAAAGTAATCAGCGGAACGAGTCACTCCTGACAAATGCGCATTGAGTTTGTCAACGTCGTCAAAAACTAAATCCATGAGGTTCATTGACCGCAGGATTTGTCCCGCTTTGACAAATTTGGACGGGATATCATCTGAAAAAGTAAAAAAGCAATATTTTTACCAGTTGAATCCAATAAAATATAGCTAATCGGTTCAAACCAATCGTGAGCAATGGTTTATGAATCCTCGCATCTGAACGGCCTATTTTTTCGATATTTAACAAGAGACAACAATGTAGCAATTCACGGGTCCTTTAAGTATTAAAAAATGAGAAGTTTAACAAACAATTACCCACCGCCGCTGATCATGTTGGAGTACCTCTTTCAATGTCTAGTTATGATCAAAAACATAGAAACACTCTTGGTTTTAAGTGATCTCTGTTATATTGACTAAAACAAAAAAAGCCAGCGCCTTACCAACTTTATAGTCGTGCCCAATCAGCCATCTGAGCATTGAAAAATCGTCGTCGAAAATGGGCGTTTGCGCCAACAATTTTTCGCCCAACTTTTGGCGCAACTCCGCAATTTTGTGCCGTTGAAAGTCAGTCAACTCCTCTTTCATCATGGAATGTCTCGGCAATCTGCAAGTTTTAAAATGTATATAAAAGATGAGAGAGATAGAAAAAAATTAAAGGGCAGAGTGGAAATTGAGAGGAGATAGAGAAGAGGAGAGAGGCAGAAAGAATTTGAAAGAAATAAGGAGTGAAAAAGAGATAGTCAGGCAGAGAAAACGAGAAAGAGAAAAGAGAGGATGCTGCACACAGTTTGACGCATAATCCCCTCACTCTTATAAGACCGGACAAAAATATCAGAGACATTAAGACGCCGGACAAATAGAGCCACAGATAATTTGAGGCCAAACAATAAATAAAACCGTCAATTATCCGCCGGCTTAAAATTCTAGCTTCAAAAAACCACCTAAACTTTACATTACAAAGCCTTTTTCCTAACAAAAAATCTGTCAACCAAAAAGTTCTTTAACTTTTCCAAACTATAAAGAATTGAGCGATAACGAAATTATTATTAAAATGAAAAATTAAACATAAAAAAAACTATGGCAAACAGCTTCTTGCTATAACCAAAAAAACTCTTAGACTCCTCCATTAACATTCTTTCCCACGCTAAAACTATACAGAAGCAATACCATGCGACAAAACCCTATACAACTGCAAAAAACATTTCCCTCCCAATGTTTTTTTGCCTTTAAACAATTTCGCCAAACAAAAACGAATTAACTTAACAATCAACCGTCCAGAGCCAGCAAGGACAGTCGCAACAACAGCAAAACAACCCTACACAAAAACAGCGAGTCGCCGGTCTTCCTTGTCCATCTTAAATTGTCAGTTTTTTTTGCCAGTTCCATTTAATTTTGCAATTATCAACAGCCAATTTATTTTTGATTTGGGAGGGAGGAATTGATAAGAGTTTATCTCGTCAGTCACCCTCCATGCGATTGCTTTATTACACAATTTATTAATGAAAAAAACACAAAAATTGGTATACCACAAAGAAAATTGTACAACATTTGCACAGGTAAAGGGTCAACCAGTTAACTCGTGCTCCACCGACTTGCGGCCTATCGTAGTTATTAATCACTAGTTTTTCAATGAGCAAGTTGGTGAGCTGTCTGTTTTCACAACAATCCCACTAAATTAAATAAAACTAAGGCAAAACTATGTTTAACACCCACAAGAATCTCGCCAATAACTAATTAACCCATTGAATAGTCACTAGAACGCTTAACCAGAAAATTTTTCATCGAATTTTAAGTTGTCCGGTAAAAAGTTCGCAGATCTAAAATATGCCTTTCAAAATGTACATTAAAGTTGGCCCTGTGGAATGTTTTTCAAACAAACATTTTATTACAAGAACATTTGGCCCTGCTGACCGTTTTTTAAACAGACAATTTTTTACAAGGACATATGGCTTTGCAGGCTAATGAAACAGACATAATGCCCGCATATTTTTATTTTTGTCTGCACACCATCCACAAAGCCAAAAGCTTATTAATCCATTCAAAGCTACTTCTTTTTCTAATATGAGATATCAACAAAAATTGCAAAGAAAAACAAAATAAGCCATTAAAAAATCCCCAGAGGCAAACAGAAATAAAAAAAAACTTTAAAAAAAAGCCTCACCTCATTAAATTTTGTTGACTGCAAGTAAACTCGGGTTTTGTTGCAGCGGGAGTCATATTGTCTAGAGGTGACCTTCCGTCCACAACCTTCTGGTTTGGCGGCATATTTTTGATTGTCGAAGTACAACAGACTCCGCCGGTCTCCGCATATACAACAATAGTTGTCAAACTCTAAAACTGAACAAACATTTATTATGCATTAGCTTAAGCAAAACACAATTCAAATATAGTATCTGTTTGAACTATCTACAAAATTTAGACATTAAATCGTAAATTTATTTATCCAACGCACTCTTCCGCATTACACAACCTAACAGATGTTGATGGGTATGTTGACTACAGTAAACTTAACTTATAAGGAAAGCCTTCTGAGAAGGAGGGCATTTAATTTTTGAGCCTAGGACAAAAAGGCTCATGGGGCAAAACAAGCAGACAAAAAGACGCACCGACAAAAAAAACAAGCGAGAAAAAAAAGAAGACCCAAATTTTAAAAAGGCGCAAATTGCAAAAAAAAAGGTGTTAATATAACGAAATATTTTTCACAATTACCGTGTTATGTTTAAATTAAGAAATGAAAAAAAATTATTTCGTTATAATCATTTTTATTTTTTAAAATCTGCGTCTTTTTTGTCCGCAGACCTTTTCAACCGCGCGTCTTTTTGTCCGCACTCCATAATTTTCGGATCTAGGACAAAAAAGACTACGAACAGAAAGGAAAAAAGCAGACGAGACACACAAATATAAAACAGCTCAATAAAAAGCCTGACAAAAAGAAACAGTAAAAAATACATCGAATAAAGAAAGCACGCGGACAAAACGTGCCGCACCAAATCATAACCCTATGTGCAATAAAGACAAAAAGACAGACGTTTAACCGAGACGAAAGAAATTTTATACTTAACTTGATTTGCAAAGACAAACTGTCGGCAAAAGAACACTATCCTATAAAATTCAAAAAAAGGTTAATGTCCGCCACAAAACACAAATCCAAAAAGTCAAATATCACCGAAAGTCTCTACACTGAAAATTTCATCTGTACCGGTAGAAAGATAGAAAATCGGCGGATTTTATCCGAGATTCGGCAGATAGAAAAATCCGCGGATTTTTATCTGTAGAAATATCGATAACCAATCCTAGAATTATTTAATCGGCGGATTTTATCGGCGACATATTATTTTTCAAATATTTTCACAATGGCATTCATAAAATCTAAATTTTTATTTTTGAACAAAAATTTCGTTCACGAAGTAAATTTTGTTCATTTTTGCAGTGTTTACATTATTTATATGATGCATTTTGTATATTTTTGCATTGAAAATGGACACGGAAACGCTTGTAGATCTGCCTCCTCGGACATCATATTTATGATATTTGTACGTGTAGAGTAGATTTTTAAAGCACGTTGTGTCGCTTTTTCCTTTTCAATGTTCATAAAGCAAGCGGCCATAATTATTAGAAATAATACTAAAACACAATAATTAGACAAAATAAGACGAAACAAAAGAAATTGCAAAACAGCATAGAAATTCGGTGGATAAAAATTTGTACACACCTCCCTAGCTGTATAGAATTTGTGGATAAGATTTTATTCGCCGTCTACAAAAATAATTTGGCGATTAATCAGTATTTTTTTTTTCAAACAATTCGCCGATTATATTTTAATTTTTACCAATTTTTTTACAGCGATAAAATCCGCCGATTTATCTTTATTTCTACCGGCACTAAAGCAAAAAAAGGAACATTTTTTTTCGTCATTGAAAGGTTTTTAAACAATTTTTGTAAACACTTACCTTCATGAACACCCCAAATTAAAATGGGGAAAACGAAAATTTAAAAAGCAAACAAAAAAAGTCGATTCACAATTCCTTCCTTCCCTCTTCCCCCCCCCCTCCCCAATTTGCTTTGCAAATAAAAATAGAAATAGTATGGATGGAATATAAAAAAAAAAAACTTTTTTTTATGATGCTATGTTTTTATAAGCAATTACAAAAAGATTGGGGTTGGGAAATAAAGGTAAGTGGAAGGCAGGAAAGCAGGAAAGCAGAAAAACACAAAAAGGAAGAGCCCACCTATGCAAATTATAAAAAGTGAAATTCAATGACACGTGAAAAGTTTAAGTAAACTTGGCTAAAGGAGAAAAAATTGATAAAGCCAATGTTCACATCAACATTCAGAAAAAAACTAATCATATGGTGGTCTTGTATAAACCTTATATCCTTTGTCGCCTTGCCTAGAGCCAATGCGAAAGGGATCACATCCACTCTTCTCAATATAATTTTTCGAGAATTCTACATAGTCTCTCTACAGCAAATGTGGCAAGTACAGACAGACAATAAGTCTAGGCGCAAATTCCCTGTGAAAAAAACAAAAAATGAGGCGTATCCCTAAGATAATATACTACATGTTTCATCCTGTATACAGTATCAAAACCTTCGGTCTAATAAATCAACTAAATCCACCAAATTACAAAAAATGCGTTGTCAAAACATTGAAAAGCTTGTTTAAGCCAAATAGAGAAACAGCCAACAGTTATAGGTAAACAAGCAGAACTGGAGTCAATCAATTAATATATTTTGGGCCGTTATGTTCTATTGTCATTTAGTCGATACGAGCACTAGGTCAAAGGTCAATTAGCAGGTCAATTGTAAAGTCAACAGTCATAAATCAATACGAGCACTAAACCAATTGAAAAGTTTGAGGAATCTGGTAAATCTAGAAAAAAGAAAAAATTTTTTGCTCTTATTTGCGAGCTTAATTTGAAGCACAATATCGCCCATTTTTATTCCATTTTATAATCGGTGCAGCCAATTATCCCATTTTATACTAAACTTGCTAAACGCAACATTTTCAACATTTGCTCCCTCCATTTGAAGCTTATATTATGGGCGGCAATTTAGAGGTTCTAAAATGGCCTGAGGCCCTGAGGAGTGATGGATAATATATTGATTCATACTCATTCAATGGTTCGCTAACCATTGATTCATTTTTTAAGGTTGAAAAAAAATAAAATGGTGTAGAAAGCTGAAAAATCAAAACCCTTCTTCTTACGGATTTTACTAAAAAGGTTGTAACCTCAAACCCAACTGTGGTCGGAAAAATAATTTTTATAAAAACGACCTTAGCATGTCAATTTAGTCTATAACAGGGCTACAATTAACTATATGACTTAATTTATAAAGTTATAAGCCAGAGTACAAGTCTAATAAAACAGGTAAAATACCATAACACTGAGGTTTACAAATAATGCGTATGATTTAACCGCTAAAAATTTCACCGCAAATTCAATATTTTCACTTTGCTCCAAATTGAGTAAAAATTGTTTACGCAATTGAGCGCGCGACTCCCACATTATAAATGTAATGACCAAAAAAACAGAAAGAAATGAGAAAACGAAATTCGCGCTTGCAAAAAAAAACAATCACAATAAAAACACTTTCCCCCCTACTCTGATCAATAAATAAAGTACCACACAATTCCTTAATTGCTTGGCTGAACAACAGAAAATAATTGATATTATTTGACGGACTAAAGTTTTCATTTTATAAACAATCTTCACCAAAGCACATGGTTTAAATCGAACATAGTTGAAGAAAATTTCTTCAGAAATTTAAGAAAAATGCAAGATAAATGAAATGAAAAAACGGCTTTGTGACAAAAAAATGTGCGGACAAAACGACGGACAAAAATATGCATCCACAAAAAATGCCAGACAAACAGAAGACCGAGCTAAAAGATGCAGAACTAAAAAAGGAACAAAGGGATAAAAATACAGGCGCAAGATTAAAATGATTCGGACAAAATGACACCGAATAAAAAGAACCATAGGCTAAAGAGCGCATGGATGAAAAGACGCAGGCCAAAAGAAATCCTAGACAAAGGACACTGGGAAAAAATCTTAAACAGAAAAACGAACAGAGAAAAAAAGCGCCCGACGTAAAGGCGGCGGACAAAAGGACACCATACAAAATAGGCGAAAACCTTAGATTCAAAAAAAAACACAAAATCTTAACAAAAAAAACTTTTTTTTATTTACCTACCCTAACTATCCCAAGAATAAATGACCGTAACCAATCGAATTTTTGACCCAACTAACACAACCAAAGCAATTTCCAAACCGTGGCATATGGTAGGAAACCATTCACAAACCAACTCTTAAGATACTTAAATGGCAAAAAACCTTAAAAAAAACAATCAATTGATTGGTATTCTATTGACAAAGCGGTGGTGTCCAAACCTTTGAATAAGCCTTGAACGGGGTTCAACAACCTCTTTTTCAATTGATTAACGATAGAAAATCAAAAATTATTCTCCTGCAGAAATTTTCCAAAAACAACATAGGCCAATTCCGTTTCCGAAGCACTTCCGTTTCTCTCTCTCTCTCTAAAACAACAATTAATCAAAGTGGTTGAAACCAAAAAAATGGCTGAAAACATTAAGCAATTAATAATTTCATCGACGAAAATTGAACGTAAATACAGTTGCCTTGAAAATTTTTTATGATAACCTAAACTCATTTGTGTTACCACCAAGAATAGACCCCTAAATAGGCAGCTTAACACAAACATCAAAGCGCAAAAAGAGTAATAATTGACCAAACCAATGCATTAAGCTGTACTATAAAATTAAACCTAATCAAATGGATCAATTTGTAATAGTAGATATCTTCCCCCTCCCCAATTAATTTAAACTGACTCTTCCTGCACAATCTGTCATTTGAAGAATTGCAACAAGAGCACAATTCAAAAAACGTACCTTTAATAAATTTTCTGATCGTCAGATCAAGCTAATCCAAATACAAGAACAATAAAAGGTTTAATAATAGCCACAGCTACTGTGACATTCAACCTTTTTTGCGTTTTGCGTCTAACGTTTACACACAAAACAGAAAAATTAAAAGGTCAAAAAGTTCAATGTAAACATAGCATAAAACTTGAATTAATGACTCCAAAAATCCGTAAACCAGCTTGTCAGTCCAACCTCAAACCATAAAAACTGCAAAGGAAGAATTATTTACGAACAAAAACAAACTATTGTAAAAGGAGCAGCCATAAAAGCAAGTCTCATTAAGTTTTCAAAAAAGTGAAGCAGTTACACATCGGCACTTCTTCATACGAAAACTTCTTCAATGCAGATTGCAAGTCCACACACAATACACAGCAGTTGAAAACAATGCAAAAAAAAAAGAATAGGAAAAAAGAGTCAGAAACTAATACTGTATAAAATGCAAAAACGAATACTGTATAATTCCTGAACGAACATCTTATAAAATGCTAGCAAATTACGGGTATCAAACGTATCCTTATTAAAGTTGCGTCAATTATATACCGTCAGAGTAGTAAAAATGGCAAATTTATTAAGCTTAATACCAAATAGCAACACGAATCTTTGAATTCACACATTCCTGCTCCTTTGATTGATCGCGCTTTACCTTATCGCAAAACACCTTTGATTAAGTCCTAAGGTTACAACCTAATTAATGCTGCTAGAAGGCGTCAAATACAAAACCGTGCAATATTTGCCCAGACTATTGAGACTCTTAGCACCACACATCACTTTCAGCACAGTTATGGCGGAACACATGCATAATAAGGATTAAAAGTAACCAACAAACAATATTATTTATGCAACACCAGCCATATCTATCCTCTTACGTCACATTCTGCATAATTAATGAGATAGCATAAAAAAATATACGCTGGACAAAACATCGCTTGTGTATAGCATGACAACATGAAAAATAGTCAATTTTCTTGCGTTCAAGCAAAAATAAATTTTTCATCCAAAAATAGAAAAATAAACCGCATAAAAACATTTAAAAATGTATTTTTAGGAAAATCTCAACCAAAAATAACTTCAGTCCAGCGTCATTTTTTCCCATTGATAACTTTAGTTTTCATAAAAACAAAAAAATATAAAAAAACATTAAAATACAACTAAATCTTAAATTGATTCACATCGATTTGAGCGCTGCAATAAATTGAACTCTACATCCCAAAATTTTCAAAAAAAGCTTTCCAGACATTTGGCCCTTAATAATCAAAACATTAGCCTAGAGAGCTGTAGGCCAAACCATTTGCCACTATAGCGCAAGACACAAAAAAATCATTTTTAATAAAAATATTTTCCACACGGCATTAAGACAAAAAAAAGTTTTCTACACGTTTTCGTATGCGGTGCCTCACCTTTCAGACATCTTTTTGTTAGATTTCCTATTGTCTACATGTTTTTTTTACTTTTTGAACGGCAACCCATTATCCGCACTCGTTATCGCGTCATCCTGTTTTATGCCCCATTGTTAGCACATTTTGCATTTATTGCCCGCATACCTTTCACGGCATCAAATTAACCTCTTACAAGCATTCCCCAAACGGCCGGAAGAAGAAAACTTTATTACCATTTATGTTGATTAAGTTACTCCTAAATCCTGCAACCCCCTTAAAATGATTAAAATAAACAGTGAAGCAAAAAATAAGTTTTAAAAAATAATTAGGGCTTTTCTCAAAGTAGTCAAAGAAATTTATAGTATCTAGATAAGGGAATTACAAGCAAAAATTTACGTCGAAAATGAGTCAATTATGTAATTTGCTAAATCCAATTTAGAAATTATTGAAAAAAGTGCGGCAAGCTTTAAAGCTTGAGCATTCTTAATTGAAAGGTAAAAACTCTTAGAGCCCCAACAGCAAAAAAACAGTAAATTTTGAATTTAATATCTGTTACAGGGAAAGCCACCATCAATAACATAAAACAAAATTTTAAAAGCTGCTAATACTAACCAACTACATTGATTCTACAACACATCTTCAGGGACTGCAATATAAGAGAATTAAGTTCACGTCGGCACTTCACTCATCGTCTTAAATATATATACTACTGCACTTAAAAATCATAGGCATGCCTTTTGGGCCAATAAATACAAAATTCGGGTCCAAAAGGTTTTCTCATTTATAAATGATTTGTTGCAAATTTTAAAAAGTGATCTAAAGTAAATAGGACATCTAAACGCAGCATAAGCATTTAATATCAAAAAAGTGTGGAAAAGCAAAAACAAATTTAATAAATTTATTGAGAAAAATAGCAAAAACAACAACAAAAACGTTATAAAATTTCTTTAGCACTTATTACTCTTCTGGAATTTCGATATCGCCACAGCAAATCGCATCAACAATGTCATGGGGTGGTTGGCCGTCAATGGTGCAACCAACGGATTGAGCCGTACCTTAACGGAACCATTAAAAACATTAAAAAAATGCAAAATCATTCCTTACCCAAAATCTCCTTAACAGTTCCTTCAAGTTTGCGGGCCATGGAGCGCGGGCGCATTTGCCTAGCGATATTGATGATCTGTTCAATCGACAAATTTCCATTATGTTTCACTAAAAATAAATTTTTGAAATATACTCAAAAAACTCGAAACAAATTAAATCAAACCGTTCTTAACCTTCTTACGATCACGAGGTGGCTCTTTTAATTCCTTAACAATTAATGAGGCAGCCGAAGGCACGACATCGATTTTGGCAACACGATTTTGAATGGTCAACTTGCAAGTCACCTTCAAGCCCTTCCAATCTTGTGTGGCCTTGGCAATATCTTCTCCAATTTTTTTTGACGACAATCCAAGAGGGCCTACTTTGGGTGCCAGCGCCGAAGTAGCACCAACTTCACCACCAACACATCGCAAGTACACTAAACAATAACAATATTACCATGTTGTAAACACAAAAAATAATGAGTGCTTACATATTTTAATCTCAGTGGGATCGAATTTAGGTGGCATTTCAGAAAAGCCCGGACAACCTAAAAAAAACTTGCATTGAAAAAGAAGAAAGTATTTTAAATTTGGTAATAAGAAATTTCAACGATAAAAAATGCTGCACAACAAAAGTAATCATTAAAATCAGTTGGGATATGAAAAACCAGCGCATCCCAATTGCGGGAAAATCAAGCAAAAATTGAGAAGTTTACAAAAAAAAAAGGATAAATATTATTTGAAAATTATTCTGAGTATTCCCAAATTTATAATCGTGGTGGGACAACACTCAATTTCACACGAAAATTACACGCCTTGCCCGACCATTCAATGTTTAATTGGCAAACTGGCACTTTGTGGCTCTAGAGAACAAATATTTGGCCGAATTCGCTGTTCCCCAATCATTTTATAGTGAGTAGCCTCATTGAACAACCGTTTTGAAAGTCGATCCTTCAAAATTGGATATTTTAATTTTCGAAAAAAATTTCAAATAATTTTTGAATTCAAAAAATTTTGAATTAAAAATTTTGGCAATTTTTGGATTTGAATTATTATTTTTTTAATTTGTAAAAAGGATGGAGCAGGAAAGCAACCGAAGCATAGCTCACGAGGAAGAGGTACTTGTCGAAGGCCATCTTGTTGGCGATGACGCCAGTGTAAGTACTTTTCCTTAAAAAATCTTACTTATCTTTCCTCTTATCTTTCTTCTTTAATTTCATATTTTAAATTATTTCTTTTTTGCAGTACTACGAATATGTGGAAGTTGATGAGAGTAGAGTCGACCAAGACAACAAAGATCAAGTGTACATCGAAGGCAGGGAGGAAGTTGAAATTGAGGGAGATGAACACGGCTATCTCGGAATCGATAATGGCGGCGGCGATCAATACTACGATGGAGAAGAGCAAGTTGACGAGCATGGTCAGTTAATACGCGTCGTACACTCCCGACAATCAGCCTCTAACAATCAATCGTACCCAGTGCAATATATTCAGCAACGTCCTATACAACCGTACTCAAAGGTATTCTATAAGCCATTAGCGAAAATTTTTCATTATTACTTTTAATTCTTTATAGCTTCCTCAATATCATGTACAGACAGTTGGAGGCAGCGGCTCTTCAGGCATGATAAGCGGGGGACAAGGCCGAGTTCGCTCCATCGCCCAACGCCTTCCCTACAATTATTCAAATGCTTCACCATCTCCAAGACGTCAATTCCCACAGCAACACCATCAGTCTTATCCACACCATTACGGCGGCGGTGAACATCGTGGGCTGGGAAGCTCAAGCGGCACCAACTATGGCGCCCAACGTCTGTCCTGTACTGCCGATCCTAAGGGAAAGGGATATTATGAATTAGACGTTGGTGTTAGTCCCTTTTTAATTGCTTTTTCAGATTACCAATTCGCTTCGCATTTTTTAGGACGTAAAACCGTCTCATCCTTTACGCCCACCGGGTTTCGGAAACGCCTTAATGAATATTTCAAATACCTCTTCTGTTGGATCAC
>JAWNMF010000650.1:0-13520 GCA_035044305.1 Drosophila nigritarsus
TTCGCAAGCTGATTAATACACCCTTCAAAGAAAGTTTATCCAAAGATGATGCTTATTACAACGAAGTAAGAATAGGCATGGGCCCCGAAGGTTTGGTTATTGTATGGCTTGCAGGTCCAGCAAATTCGGTAGATATCGGACGCTTTCAGGCACATGAAATTCCTCCCATCGATTTGAACAAATTCTTATCCAATACAAATCGCTGGTATGATTGGACAGACCGTGCAGCGGCACAAAAAGAATATGCTGACCTGATGATCAATAAAGACAGTATACGGGTACAGAATCTAAAAGAAAATGGACTAAGCCCCGGCTTGTACGACAGTTGGCGCAAAAAATACAATATCCGCATTACGCCTCGTTTTGCCGATACCTCTGCTATTCTAGACCAAATTGCTTATACGAATATTAGTGGAGAAAGCGGTGTTATTGCTTTAGACGATCTGAAAGATACTTCGTTTTCGCCCAAAGCAGTCTTCGATTATATCTCGACTATGTGGTCTTTTGGAGAAAAAGTAAAATTTGTTCAAATAAAAATGGACAAAAAAGAAATTTTTGATATCTATAAACAGATGTACGAAGACGATCCTACACGAGAGATCGAAGTTCGCATAGATGTAAATAAGGAGAACAATCATGTTCGGGTTTTCTTTTCTCAGTTGGGTTTGGAATACCCCAGAGAGATAGAAGTTGAAAAAGCAGATATCAAAATTTATCCATTACATGAAGACGATTATCATTGGATTACCGTTTTTAAAGACCGATATGAGACAAAGTATCCCTACAACCTTAAAAAAACAAAATAGAATATGACAAATACAAAAAAGATTTTATTGACCTTAGTTTGCATAGTACTGACATTATTTACAACCAATTGCAAAAACATGAAAAAAGAGAAAGATACTTTTGGTTTTTTATGCACTGTTACAGCACCCTACGAGTATCCCGTACAGGTATTGGATGGTTTTTTTTACCACGGAGACGAAGCCGTAAAAGCCGTACCGGCAGGAGGTATGATTCTTTATTCGGGTTGGAAAAGTGGACGCAGTTATAGCGACCGGAGTGGCGGCAAAATACCCGATAGCTTTGGCATAGAATGGTTTTCGTTTGCCGAAAATAAATTTTATGGCGGACTGTTCGACTTGCCCTACGATACCATTCGCAAGCTGATTAATACACCCTTCAAAGAAAGTTTATCCAAAGACGATGCTTATTACAATGAAGTAAGAATAGGCATGGGCCCCGAAGGTTTGGTTATTGTATGGCTTGCAGGTCCAGCAAATTCGGTAGATATCGGACGCTTTCAGGCACATGAAATTCCTCCCATCGATTTGAACAAATTCTTATCCAATACAAATCGCTGGTATGATTGGACAGACCGTGCAGCGGCACAAAAAGAATATGCTGACCTGATGATCAATAAAGACAGTATACGGGTACAGAATCTAAAAGAAAATGGACTAAGCCCCGGCTTGTACGACAGTTGGCGCAAAAAATACAATATCCGCATTACGCCTCGTTTTGCCGATACCTCTGCTATTGTAGACCAAATTGCTTATACGAATATAAGTGGAGAAAGTGGAGTTATTGCTCTAGACGATCTGAAAGATACTTCGTTTTCGCCCAAAGCAGTCTTCGATTATATCTCGACTATGTGGTCTTTTGGAGAAAAAGTAAAATTTGTTCAAATAAAAATGGACAAAAAAGAAATTTTTGATATCTATAAACAGATGTACGAAGACGATCCTACACGAGAGATCGAAGTTCGCATAGATGTAAATAAGGAGAACAATCATGTTCGGGTTTTCTTTTCTCAGTTGGGTTTGGAATACCCCAGAGAGATAGAAGTTGAAAAAGCAGATATCAAAATTTATCCATTACATGAAGACGATTATCATTGGATTACCGTTTTTAAAGACCGATATGAGACAAAGTATCCCTACAACCTTAAAAAAACAAAATAGCATATGACAAATACAAAAAAGATTTTATTGACCTTAGTTTGCATAGTACTGACTTTATTTACAACTAATTGCAAAAACATGAAAAAAGAGAAAGATACTTTTGGTTTTTTATGCACTGTTACAGCACCCTACGAGTATCCCGTACAGGTATTGGATGGTTTTTTTTACCACGGAGACGAAGCCGTAAAAGCCGTACCGGCAGGAGGTATGATTCTTTATTCGGGTTGGAAAAGTGGACGCAGTTATAGCGACCGGAGTGGCGGCAAAATACCCGATAGCTTTGGCATAGAATGGTTTTCGTTTGCCGAAAATAAATTTTATGGCGGACTGTTCGACTTGCCCTACGATACCATTCGCAAGCTGATTAATACACCCTTCAAAGAAAGTTTATCCAAAGACGATGCTTATTACAATGAAGTAAGAATAGGCATGGGCCCCGAAGGTTTGGTTATTGTATGGCTTGCAGGTCCAGCAAATTCGGTAGATATCGGACGCTTTCAGGCACATGAAATTCCTCCCATCGATATAAACAAATTCTTATCCAATACAAATCGCTGGTATGATTGGACAGACCGTGCAGCGGCACAAAAAGAATATGCCGACCTGATGATCAATAAAGACAGTATACGGGTACAGAATCTAAAAGAAAATGGACTAAGCCCCGGCTTGTACGACAGTTGGCGCAAAAAATACAATATCCGCATTACGCCTCGTTTTGCCGATACCTCTGCTATTCTAGACGAAATTACTTATACGAATATTAGTGGAGAAAGTGGTGTTATTGCTCTAGACGATCTGAAAGATACTTCGTTTTCGCCCAAAACGGTGTTCGATTATATTTCTGTTACTTGGTCGTTTGGCGAAAAAGTAAAATATGTTGAGATCGAAATGGACAAAAAAGAGATTCTGGATATTTATAAACGGATATACGAAGACGATCCTACACGAGAGGTCGAAGTTCGCATAGATGTAAATAAGGAGAACAATTATGTTCGGGTTTTCTTCTGTCAATTGGGTTTGGAATACCCACGTGAAATAGAAGTCGAAAAAGCGGATATTAAAATCTATCCACTAAGTGAGGGACAATATCGTTGGATTACCGTTTTTAAAGACCGATATGAGACAAAGTATCCCTACAACCTTAAAAAAACAAAATAGAATATGACAGTAGTAAGTGATTTGCCCAATGACAAACAAGATAATTCATCTAAAAGAGCAACAATACGCATAGGTGTTTTTTTTGATGGAACGTGCAATAATAAGGACAATGTACGATTGAGAGAGTCGTACGCTAATGCTGTAGAAAAAGAAAAAATGACAGCGGCAGATATAGCTGTTTATGAGAAAGAAAAAGACAATGATAGTTATAAGAATGCAGTAACCAATGTAGTAAAACTATATGATACTTATCTTATAACTGATGAGTCTCCATATATACAAGCGATATACATTGAGGGAATTGGTACTATAAGTAAAAAAGAAGATCAAGTGAAGCTGGGATTAGGGCTTGGCTACCGATATTCTGGGGTGCGTGGCAAGGTGTTTAGAGGTTGTTATGAGGTCAGTACACTACCTATGTTTAAAAGTAAAAAATTTGAAAATACTGAAGTAATCATCGTGTTCGATATATTCGGTTTCAGCCGTGGTGCTGCTGCTGCCCGCAATTTTGCTTACGAGCTGATCCGAAAAGATAGCGTAGCCGAAGAGATAGATACTCAAATAATCAACGATGAAGTACATGCCAAAGATGGAAATATAAAAACCATAGACGATGTTAAATACTCAACAGACAACACACTACCCCAATATGGTATGTTGGGCTATTGTTTAAATAAATACTCTCAACTAGAATTAGCTAAAGTAAAAATTAAAATTCGCTATATGGGTTTGTTTGATACTGTAGCATCTTATCACAATGGATTTTCCACTAATCCCGATTTTAGAAAAGACTTAGGCAAGTTACATCTTAATGATGGAATGAATACTGCCGCAAAAGTAGTGCATCTGACATCCGAAGATGAAATTCGCAAAAATTTTGCATTGTCACCTCTACCCAAGAACATTTTAGAAAATAAAAATAATGTCGAAATATCATTACCTGGAGTCCATTCGGATATTGGCGGTGGTTATACACCTAATTATGATGAAAATATAACGATAGATTCAGAAAATCGACTATTTGATTTTTATAAAAATAACGTATCTTACCGTTCAGCACGCACAGGTTATATGAATTTCGTTCCTGTTTTAAAAAATTATAGATCGTATTTAATTGACCAATGTTGGTTCAAAAAGAGCGAAATTATTGTTAAAAACTTAAAACTTGTATCTAGTAGAGCAAATCTAATTGACAAATATGCCAATATTCCTCTTAATTTCATGTACGAACTGTTAGGAGGAAAAGATCAGTTTGATGAGGACTCCTTTCTTTCAAATTATAAGGTTATAAAAAATTATAATATTCACAATCAATGGGTAACGATACTTTCTAAACATTATGATAAGATGCTCAACGATCAATCTACGTATATCGAAAGATATAACGCTATTGAAGCAGATGAAGAACAAAAAAACAAAGATCTATTTATTATAAGATCTACTCCTTTTCCTCTATTATTACACAGTGAGGTTTCCCCTTTTGAGATCTTTATAAATGATGCATTAATTCCATACGATGAAAATAAGATGAAATTTCCTACAATGCTTGCTAATGAAATGATTTATCATTTTTATAAGAAATTAAAATACCGATTCGATGGAGGTACTTATAAACTAGATATTCTTTCTCAAAATCAATTTATACAAAAATATGCACTCACTACCAGCAAATATCATACAACTTTTATTCTGCAAAAACAAAAATCTATAATAATAAATGCACTAGTAGAACAGCTCCTTTATGGGATATTGCGAAACAGATATTTTCATTGGTCTGCAAACGTAGATCCTTCATTTGATATTAAAGTAACACAAGGTTTCTATCCTCATGAACCTGCAAGGAATGAAAATATTAATGATTTCAATCGTAAAAGACTTATTTATAATTTATAGAAATTAATTTATGTCTACTAACAACATATCCTATCGGCTGATTGCCACATTGCAAACAACCAAAAACGGAAAGACCGAACAAAATAGCTATGAGAAAACGATTTGTGCACGTTTTCTAAAGAGACTAAAGGCTCAACCTTATTCCGACAAGGAGAGTGGAAGAACATATGTAGATCCTAGCAATGTCCATT
Source organism: Drosophila nigritarsus (assembly GCA_035044305.1). Lineage (NCBI taxonomy): Eukaryota > Metazoa > Arthropoda > Insecta > Diptera > Drosophilidae > Drosophila > Drosophila nigritarsus. The sequence goes on from JAWNMF010000650.1 coordinate 5,207, forward strand.
ATCTGTATGAGTTAGAGACTATCAAAGTGAAACTCTTTCCATCGCCTCGTTTAGCTCAAGTTAGCGAGTTATTGCGGGCTACACACTATCGATACGATTGGGCTCAGGTAAAGATAAACAAAAGAGGAATTCCCACTCAGGTGCAGAATATGGGAGAGATACAAAACCGATGGGAGAAGATGAAAAAAAAATTGATAGATACACAAAAAGGATTGGTAGTAGAAGTATATCTGAAAAAGTTAGACAAACTGATTTATACAAATCAATCAATGTTGCCTGCACTATCTCAATACCTTTATTTTGGTTTAGTTTTTCCAAATATACCGATCAAACATGGCAATCAATGGAAAAATACACGAAATATAGAATTTTCGGAACTAGAAGAAGAAAAATTCGAAGAAACAATGATCTACACGGGGATAGAAAACGAAATACATAATTATCAGATAGAGGGTAAAACCCAAAATGACTCCAAAACAGAGCTAGTCAAATTTGGTGGGACAATAAAAAGAAAAAAAGAACAAATACTCCCTGAGTCTGCTCAAGTAGAAATAGAATATAGTAGAGATACAATCGTGACTAGATGGAAATTTGAATTGTATAGAGTACTCTTATAAAACAACCTAGATATGGCTAATAAATTCAAACAAATTTTTTATGATGCATTGGGTATCGAAACCAAAGAAGATAAAGAAAAAGAACGACAAGAACTTTTGAAAAATGAGGGTGAAATGGCTCTTATGCCTGAACAAGCACCCACATCTGACGAAAAGAAAGAAGAGAAAGAAAAAGAATGGGCTGATGTAAATCAAGACTACGAATACGTTTGCCAAGGAGGCACTGTGATGTGTAAATATCATTCGACAGGCGATGCTAAACTGATGCCTACTTCCACCGAAGTGATGCTCCAAGACAAACCTTACGTAACAGAAGCTGATACAGCTGGAAAAGCTAATTTCGTATTTACGAGTTTGTGTACACACTCATCACATGGTTCTAAAAAGCCACCTTGCAAGTCGGTTATTAACTTGGGTAAGTGGAAAAACTGCTCTACCTCTCATATTGATGATTATCATCCGATCCTCTTTAAGTCTACCATTCCTTGTATGATAAGTGACGAAGATCTGAAAGTAACCAACAGTGGACAGGTGAGCAGACCTAATGATTTGGCTATTTATCCATCCAAAATCAAAGTGCACATTAAAAAGATTGACACCCAATATTTTACTCCTTTAGGAATACAAAATCCAATAAAAACGGATATAAAAACAGAAGGCTCAATCAAACTCGTTTACGAAATAGAAGGAGAAGATGCTATTCGAGTAGATATTATTGTTAAAGATAAAAATGGAGATGCTATATTTTTAGAAGGGATTTTACCTGGAGTAATAGCTGTTGGATCAAAAACAAAATCACCTGACTCTACTAAGGATAAGATTGATTATGAGATAGAAGAATATGTCCCTACTACTTTATTAAGGCAAGGGACTCATGTCTGGTCTTGGAATGGATTTGATACTGATGGCAAACTCGATACCGCCAGATTGCTCGATAAATTGACCTTTGAGGTTAGAGCTTACAGCCAAAATGGGCTTACAGTTGTAACGTCTACTTATACAGTAAAGACAGAACCTATAGTATCTAAGGCTCGTTGGGTAAAAGCCTTGATTACGAATCAAGAAACATCTGAATATTCGGATATCGATTCAAGTGCAGATCCAATTATCAATATAACAAGAGAGATTAATATCTCTTTCAACGTTAATCTAAAAGATGGAGGAGCTAAAGGTTTAAAAGAAGGCTATACAGAGCATCTTGCAGGTATGGCTGGATACCAAGAAGTATATATTCCTGCCGATTGGGAAAAAGTACCAAAAGAGGAACGAATTAAAATCGGAGAAGATCCAATTAAAACAAGAGTAACATCGTTCGAAGATTTAGTAAACCTTGCTTTGGATGGTGTAAAAACCTATTGGAGCCGTAATGGAACTCGAGATAATGGTATTACAGTAGACGGTGTAAACTTTATAGTAAATACCGAAGCTATAAATACTGACAAAAAATCGCCTTATTCATTAGACGACATTCCTCTTATATTTAATACCAATGGAGATTGGGGGCGTTCGGGCAATCCAGGATGTTGGGGTGGTCTTGTCTCTATTGCAACAAAAGCGATAGATAATGCAGCTAATTTATTTGACGTTCATATACAACAAATAACATATAATGTAGGATATATAAAAGATCTATATATTAATGAGGAATGGTCCTTTGAGAAGAGTGATTATGCAGCTAAGGAGTTTAAGAAAACAGCAGCTCACGAGCTTGGTCATGAAATATTACAGACTTTTGGAGGAGATGTGTACTCTTATCAACATAAAGGATCATCTTATATTATACCACAAGACACAAAGCCAACAAATAAAGAATGGTATGACTATACTCCTGATTTAATGCCAACTATAAAAGGGGAAAACGCACCAAATGAAGGAGAACAAGACCTAATGAAGTATTATAATACAGGAGTATCTTATTCTAATATTGTTGCAGCTGAAGAAGATGTAAAAGGATTAATTTGGATAACAAGTCTAAAAATAATACAATGAGAACAATTAAAATAATATTTTGGTCTATCACTCTTATCCTTTTTTCCTTTTCATTTCTTCTTTGGCTTTCTTTTTTTTAGCTCGAAATCCTAATATAAGAGAACGTCCTATAGAATCGGAATTTAAGACATTGTATTTTGAATCAAAAATAGATAATAAAGAATACTCTATAATAATAGATTTTAATTACTCTCAATTAGAATTATTTAGATTTAGTAAGTCAAAGGCTGATTCAATTAATATATTCAACAATAAAACAGATACAATAAATATTTCAAAAAATATGGGAAAATGGGATATATATATAAAGCTACCAATCCCAACAAAAGACAGTATTATTTTTTCTGAAAATTTTTGTATCAAAATCTATAATGAGAACAACTCAAAATTAGTACGAAAAATTGATTTTCAGGAATTTAAAAAATTAGCAGAAGCCAATTATATGAGTTCAACAAAAAATTTCTTGACCGCCGAATATTATATCCTAACTATTGATAGTACCCTCTTAGGTTTAGACAAAGTAAAACTGGATTCTGTTAGATAATTGCTCCTGAAGAAGATGTGAAGGGTCTAATTTGGTTAACAGGAATAAAAATAAGATGAAAAAGAAAGTTTATGCAATAGTTATAATAATAGTGATCCTTATTTTGTCTTTTTGGGGACTAAGGATATTTTTGGTTTGGGGATGGGAAAAAGGAAGTAGAGATTCATTTAATAAAATCACAGTTAAAAAAAACAAATTTATCATATTTGAAAATAAGTTAGATTCAGCCATTTATGTATATTTAGATTTTAAGTATACAAACCAAGATTCTGTTGATTTTTATCAAAAAAAAATTGATACAACTTTCTTTCTTAATAGTATTAACCCTCTATATCTACGAGGATTAAGTTCAACAGATAGTATCTCTTACATAAAAATTCCTCTTTTCGCTGATGATTCCACAAATTTCCCTGAAAATTTCAATGTGAAAATATATAATCAATACAATGATCTGTTAAAAATAGTAGACTACGTATTATTTATGAAATATGCAAAACCCCAATTTTATACAAACGAAAAGAATCCACTTACAGCTATAGAGTGGACATTTGTTATTGACAGTACTTTATTAGGTTTAGATAAGGTAAAAGTGGATTCTGTTAGATAATTGCTACTGAAGAAGATGTAAAAGGCTTAATTTGGTTAACAGGAATAAAAATAATACAATGAAAAAAATATTACTATTCTTTTTTGCTTTTATATTAATTCTATGTTTATCTATTGTTGTTATATATAATCAATGGAAATCCTATAATCCTAGTCAAGAATCTATGATGTGGACTGATAATTTTAAAACATTGTATTTAGAATCTAAAATACAAAAAGGACTATATTCAATAATAATAGATTTTAACTATGCTAATCAAGAATTAGCCCAATTTAGTCCGTTAAAAATAGATTCTTTAAAAGTATATAATTTAGAACATGATACGATAAAAGTTTATTTTAACGGAGGAACTTGGTTAAGATCGCTAAAATTACCAATACTAGAAGGAGACAGTATTACTTTTCCTGAAAACTTTAGTATCAAAATCTATAATGAGGACTACACTGAATTATTAAAATACATCAATTTTGAAGAATTTGAAAAAATAGCAAAAGCCGATTTTTTAAAATCTTCAAATAATTTCTTAACAGCAAAAGAATGGGTACTGACTATTGATAGTTCCCTCTTAGGTTTAGATAAGCTAAAGACTGACTCTATCAAATAGTCGCTGCTGAAGAAGATGTAAAAGGTTTATTATGGTTAACTAAAATAAAAATAGAAAATAAATGAGAATTTTGTATTACATATTTTTGATAGTATTACTTGTCTCTTGCAATCAAGCAGGAAAAGAATATCATGGATACGTTTATTATGAAGGACAACCTTTAAGTGGTGTAAAAGTCATAGAAGATTGGTATACCCCTTCGAGATATACAGTAACCGATTCTAATGGTTTTTTTAGCTTAAAAAGAAAAAATGTAATAGGTAATTTAATATTCATAAAAGATGGATATAAGATAGATACTATTGTTCCAATTAGAACCCATGCTGGTGAAAATTTATCATATATATTTTTAAATAGTAAGCCAGATACTGTTTATTTAGAAAAAAGATAAAGATGATCAATAGAGTAGGCTAAAATAAAAATATCAACAAATGAAATTATTAACTATTTTTTCAGTATTACTAGTATGTGTATTATTGTTACAATCATGCTCTAATAATAAGTTTCAGGGATATGTTTACTCTGAATCCTTTCCTTTGGATTCTGTACTTGTAACAAGTAATAGAGGTGATTCTACCTATACTGATTCTTTAGGTTATTTTGTTTTAAGAAAAAAAAAGTCTAATATGTATTTTATTTTTGAGAAAAAAGGTTTTAACACTGATACTGTAAGAAGATTTTACTATACAGGAAGTATTAAATCTAAAGAGATGTTCAAATCCTTACAAGACACAGTTTGTTTATCTCCCATAGAACAAAAAATTAATGAATAGTATGATTTGGAACTTTAAATAAAATTTGATTGGTAAAGAGTACGAAAGAAGAAAAAATTAAAATCGGAGAAGATCCAATTAAAACAAGAGTAACATCGTTTGAAGATTTAGTAAACCTTGCTTTGGATGGTGTAAAAACCTATTGGAGCCGTAATGGAACTCGAGATAATGGAATTACAGTAGATGGTGTAAACTTTATAGTAAATACCGAAGCTATAAATACTGACAAAAAATCGCCTTATTCATTAGACGACATTCCTCTTATATTTAATACCAATGGAGATTGGGGACGTTCGGGCAATCCAGGATGTTGGGGTGGTCTTGTCTCTATTGCAACAAAAGCGATAGATAATGCAGCTAATTTATTTGACGTTCATATACAACAAATAACATATAATGTAGGATATATAAAAGATATGTATACTGATGTAGAATGGGTATTCGAAGATATTAAAGATGCAAATACTGAATTCCAAGAGACAGCTGCACATGAATTAGGACACGAAATTTTACAGACTTTTGGCGGAGACACTTATTCTTATCGACATAAAGAATCGACTAATTTAGCTCAACAGAAAAAGAAATATAGAACAACGAATGCTCCCTCTACAGGAGAACAAGACTTGATGAAATATTATTATGGATCAAATGGTCAAGGGAGTATAGTTGCCGCTGAAGAAGATGTGAAGGGTCTAATTTGGTTAACAAGTATAAAATTTGCAAAATGAAACTAATTAAAATATTACTTATTTCTTCTATTATCTTATTTCTTTTTATTGCAAGTTTGGTTTATTATTCTTTTTTTATAGTACCTTATTCTCAGAGAGAATCTTATCCTATAGATAGAGAATTTAAAACATTGTATTTAGAATCTAAAATACAAGAAGGACTATATTCAATAATAATAGATTTTAACTATGCTAATCAAGAATTAGCCCAATTTAGTCCGTTAAAAATAGATTCTTTAAAAGTATATAATTTAGAACATGATACTATAAAAGTTTATTTTAATGGAGGTAGTTGGTCAAGATCTAAAAAACTACCAATACTAAAACGAGATAGCATTGCTTTTCCTGAAAACTTTAGTATCAAAATCTATAATGAGGACTACACTGAATTATTAAAATACATCAATTTTGAAGAATTTGAAAAAATAGCAAAAGCCGATTTTTTAAAATCTTCAAATAATTTCTTAACAGCAAAAGAATGGGTACTGACTATTGATAGTTCCCTCTTAGGTTTAGACAAAGTAAAACTGGATTCTGTTAGATAATTGCTACTGAAGAAGACGTAAAAGGCTTGATCTGGTTAACTGGAGTAAAATTGATAAAATGAAAAAAATAGTATTAACAGTCTTGAGTATAATAATAGGTATCTTTTATAATTATTGGAATTATTATTGTTTGGTCGTATAAATTTTCTCCTGATTATAGAGAAGAGAAAGCTTGGGACAATATGCAATTCGAAAATGTCCATAAATCAATTATTTATGAAAATAAGCTCGATTCCATAGAAATAGGTTTGACTATTTATTTCAATTATTCAATAAAGAACAGCCAAGACTCTTTGTATATTAGAAGCATCGATAAAGAACCCTATTTTTCGGATAAAGATACCTTATATCTAGAGGTAAGCAAATACTCAGGGTCATACTCTATTTTGCCTATCTTTAAGAATGACTCCATACCTTTTCCTGAATCATTTAGTATCACAATTTATAGAGAAAAGAAAATATCAGAATGATACTATACTAAAAGAATTAGACTATAATTCATTTAAAAGGTATGCTATACCTAAAAACATGAATAATAAAAATAATTTTTTAAAAGCAAATGAATGGACACTTAGTATTGATAGCACACTTGTTAGGACTAGATAAACTGAAACCGAATTTTATTAGATAATTGCTACTGAAGAAGATGTAAAAGGTTTAATTTGGTTAACTGGAATAAAAATAAGATGAAAAAGAAAGTTTATGCAATAGTTATAATAATAGCTATCCTTATTTTGTCTTTTTGGGGACTAAGGATATTTTTGGTTTGGGGATGGGAAAAAGGAAGTAGAGATTCATTTAATAAAATCGCAGTTAAAGAAAACAAATTTATCATATTTGAAAATAAGTTAGATTCAGCCATTTATGTATATTTAGATTTTAAGTATACAAACCAAGATTCTGTTGATTTTTATCAAAAAAAATTGATACAACTTACTTTCTTAATAGTATTGATCCTCTATATCTACGAGGATTAAGTTTAACCGATAGTATCTCTTACATAAAAATTCCTCTTTTCGCTGATGATTCCTCAAATTTCCCTGAAAATTTCAATGTGAAAATATATAATCAATACAATGATCTGTTAAAAATAGTAGACTACATATTATTTTTATGAAATATGCAAAACCCCAATTTTATACAAACGAAAAGAATCCACTTACAGCTATAGAGTGGACATTTGTTATTGACAGTACTTTATTAGGTTTAGATAAGGTAAAAGACAGATTCAATTAAATAGTTACAGCTGAAGACAACGTAAAAGGCTTAATTTGGTTAACAGGAATAAAAATAATACAATGAAAAAAATATTACTATTCTTTTTTGCTTTTATATTAATTCTATGTTTATCTATTGTTGTTATATATAATCAATGGAAATCCTATAATCCTAGTCAAGAATCTATGATGTGGACTGATAATTTTAAAACATTGTATTTAGAATCTAAAATACAAAAAGGACTATATTCAATAATAATAGATTTTAACTATGCTAATCAAGAATTAGCCCAATTTAGTCCGTTAAAAATAGATTCTTTAAAAGTATATAATTTAGAACATGATACGATAAAAGTTTATTTTAACGGAGGAACTTGGTTAAGATCGCTAAAATTACCAATACTAGAAGGAGACAGTATTACTTTTCCTGAAAACTTTAGTATCAAAATCTATAATGAGGACTACACTGAATTATTAAAATACATCAATTTTGAAGAATTTGAAAAAATAGCAAAAGCCGATTTTTAAAATCTAAATAGATTTCTTAACAGCAAAAGAATGGGTACTGACTATTGATAGTTCCCTCTTTAGGTTTAGATAAGCTAAAGACTGACTCTATCAAATAGTCGCTGCTGAAGAAGATGTAAAAGGTTTATTATAGCTAACTAAAATAAAAATAGAAAATAAATG